>JAAAWM010011468.1:0-81210 GCA_036873465.1 Thinopyrum obtusiflorum | reverse complement strand
GGTGACAAAGGTTAGAGGTTCATGGCAATTTGGGAGGCTTGAGGAGCAAGTGAATAGGTAGCGCAGCAAAGCGATAGAACGAAGCAACTAGCATAGCAATGATAGTAATGAGATCCAAGGTGACGGTCATCTTGCCTGAAATCCCGCTAGGAAGAAGAACGAATCCATGAAGAAGATGAAGCCACGAAGACGAACGAATCCTCACAATCGCAACGACACGGGAACTATAGAGAAGAAGCACACAACAAGGTAAACACACCACACATGAACAAGGCATGATGCTCAAACAAGAATGATGCATGACAAAGCTATATGAAGCTACACACGGCAAGAGAAGATGCATACACGAGCAACACATCAAAACAAGTTTAAATGAGGCCGGAAACAACATATAACAATTCCGGTAAGTCCTCATATACAAATTTCGAAATTGGTTCAGAACTGAATAAGCATTAAGTTGAAGTTGTTAAACAGCAAGTTAAAGAGCGCCATGATGATCTACACGAAATTCTAGTCAAGTTACATATAAAGTTCATTAGATTCGGAGCTACGGCCTAGAAGATATGAGCAAAACAAGTTAAACATGACATTGATGCAAAATGTATACAAACATCACCCCCCCCCCCCCCCCCCCCCCCCCCCCCCCCCCCCCCCCCCCCCCCCCCCCCCCCCCCCCCCCCCCCCCCCCCCCCCCCCCCCCCCCCCCCCCCCCCCCCCCCCCCCCCCCCCCCCCCCCCCCCCCCCCCCCCCCCCCCCCCCCCCCCCCCCCCCCCCCCCCCCCCCCCCCCCCCCCCCCCCCCCCCCCCCCCCCCCCCCCCCCCCCCCCCCCCCCCCCCCCCCCCCCCCCCCCCCCCCCCCCCCCCCCCCCCCCCCCCCCCCCCCCCCCCCCCCCCCCCCCCCCCCCCCCCCCCCCCCCCCCCCCCCCCCCCCCCCCCCCCCCCCCCCCCCCCCCCCCCCCCCCCCCCCCCCCCCCCCCCCCCCCCCCCCCCCCCCCCCCCCCCCCCCCCCCCCCCCCCCCCCCCCCCCCCCCCCCCCCCCCCCCCCCCCCCCCCCCCCCCCCCCCCCCCCCCCCCCCCCCCCCCCCCCCCCCCCCCCCCCCCCCCCCCCCCCCCCCCCCCCCCCCCCCCCCCCCCCCCCCCCCCCCCCCCCCCCCCCCCCCCCCCCCCCCCCCCCCCCCCCCCCCCCCCCCCCCCCCCCCCCCCCCCCCCCCCCCCCCCCCCCCCCCCCCCCCCCCCCCCCCCCCCCCCCCCCCCCCCCCCCCCCCCCCCCCCCCCCCCCCCCCCCCCCCCCCCCCCCCCCCCCCCCCCCCCCCCCCCCCCCCCCCCCCCCCCCCCCCCCCCCCCCCCCCCCCCCCCCCCCCCCCCCCCCCCCCCCCCCCCCCCCCCCCCCCCCCCCCCCCCCCCCCCCCCCCCCCCCCCCCCCCCCCCCCCCCCCCCCCCCCCCCCCCCCCCCCCCCCCCCCCCCCCCCCCCCCCCCCCCCCCCCCCCCCCCCCCCCCCCCCCCCCCCCCCCCCCCCCCCCCCCCCCCCCCCCCCCCCCCCCCCCCCCCCCCCCCCCCCCCCCCCCCCCCCCCCCCCCCCCCCCCCCCCCCCCCCCCCCCCCCCCCCCCCCCCCCCCCCCCCCCCCCCCCCCCCCCCCCCCCCCCCCCCCCCCCCCCCCCCCCCCCCCCCCCCCCCCCCCCCCCCCCCCCCCCCCCCCCCCCCCCCCCCCCCCCCCCCCCCCCCCCCCCCCCCCCCCCCCCCCCCCCCCCCCCCCCCCCCCCCCCCCCCCCCCCCCCCCCCCCCCCCCCCCCCCCCCCCCCCCCCCCCCCCCCCCCCCCCCCCCCCCCCCCCCCCCCCCCCCCCCCCCCCCCCCCCCCCCCCCCCCCCCCCCCCCCCCCCCCCCCCCCCCCCCCCCCCCCCCCCCCCCCCCCCCCCCCCCCCCCCCCCCCCCCCCCCCCCCCCCCCCCCCCCCCCCCCCCCCCCCCCCCCCCCCCCCCCCCCCCCCCCCCCCCCCCCCCCCCCCCCCCCCCCCCCCCCCCCCCCCCCCCCCCCCCCCCCCCCCCCCCCCCCCCCCCCCCCCCCCCCCCCCCCCCCCCCCCCCCCCCCCCCCCCCCCCCCCCCCCCCCCCCCCCCCCCCCCCCCCCCCCCCCCCCCCCCCCCCCCCCCCCCCCCCCCCCCCCCCCCCCCCCCCCCCCCCCCCCCCCCCCCCCCCCCCCCCCCCCCCCCCCCCCCCCCCCCCCCCCCCCCCCCCCCCCCCCCCCCCCCCCCCCCCCCCCCCCCCCCCCCCCCCCCCCCCCCCCCCCCCCCCCCCCCCCCCCCCCCCCCCCCCCCCCCCCCCCCCCCCCCCCCCCCCCCCCCCCCCCCCCCCCCCCCCCCCCCCCCCCCCCCCCCCCCCCCCCCCCCCCCCCCCCCCCCCCCCCCCCCCCCCCCCCCCCCCCCCCCCCCCCCCCCCCCCCCCCCCCCCCCCCCCCCCCCCCCCCCCCCCCCCCCCCCCCCCCCCCCCCCCCCCCCCCCCCCCCCCCCCCCCCCCCCCCCCCCCCCCCCCCCCCCCCCCCCCCCCCCCCCCCCCCCCCCCCCCCCCCCCCCCCCCCCCCCCCCCCCCCCCCCCCCCCCCCCCCCCCCCCCCCCCCCCCCCCCCCCCCCCCCCCCCCCCCCCCCCCCCCCCCCCCCCCCCCCCCCCCCCCCCCCCCCCCCCCCCCCCCCCCCCCCCCCCCCCCCCCCCCCCCCCCCCCCCCCCCCCCCCCCCCCCCCCCCCCCCCCCCCCCCCCCCCCCCCCCCCCCCCCCCCCCCCCCCCCCCCCCCCCCCCCCCCCCCCCCCCCCCCCCCCCCCCCCCCCCCCCCCCCCCCCCCCCCCCCCCCCCCCCCCCCCCCCCCCCCCCCCCCCCCCCCCCCCCCCCCCCCCCCCCCCCCCCCCCCCCCCCCCCCCCCCCCCCCCCCCCCCCCCCCCCCCCCCCCCCCCCCCCCCCCCCCCCCCCCCCCCCCCCCCCCCCCCCCCCCCCCCCCCCCCCCCCCCCCCCCCCCCCCCCCCCCCCCCCCCCCCCCCCCCCCCCCCCCCCCCCCCCCCCCCCCCCCCCCCCCCCCCCCCCCCCCCCCCCCCCCCCCCCCCCCCCCCCCCCCCCCCCCCCCCCCCCCCCCCCCCCCCCCCCCCCCCCCCCCCCCCCCCCCCCCCCCCCCCCCCCCCCCCCCCCCCCCCCCCCCCCCCCCCCCCCCCCCCCCCCCCCCCCCCCCCCCCCCCCCCCCCCCCCCCCCCCCCCCCCCCCCCCCCCCCCCCCCCCCCCCCCCCCCCCCCCCCCCCCCCCCCCCCCCCCCCCCCCCCCCCCCCCCCCCCCCCCCCCCCCCCCCCCCCCCCCCCCCCCCCCCCCCCCCCCCCCCCCCCCCCCCCCCCCCCCCCCCCCCCCCCCCCCCCCCCCCCCCCCCCCCCCCCCCCCCCCCCCCCCCCCCCCCCCCCCCCCCCCCCCCCCCCCCCCCCCCCCCCCCCCCCCCCCCCCCCCCCCCCCCCCCCCCCCCCCCCCCCCCCCCCCCCCCCCCCCCCCCCCCCCCCCCCCCCCCCCCCCCCCCCCCCCCCCCCCCCCCCCCCCCCCCCCCCCCCCCCCCCCCCCCCCCCCCCCCCCCCCCCCCCCCCCCCCCCCCCCCCCCCCCCCCCCCCCCCCCCCCCCCCCCCCCCCCCCCCCCCCCCCCCCCCCCCCCCCCCCCCCCCCCCCCCCCCCCCCCCCCCCCCCCCCCCCCCCCCCCCCCCCCCCCCCCCCCCCCCCCCCCCCCCCCCCCCCCCCCCCCCCCCCCCCCCCCCCCCCCCCCCCCCCCCCCCCCCCCCCCCCCCCCCCCCCCCCCCCCCCCCCCCCCCCCCCCCCCCCCCCCCCCCCCCCCCCCCCCCCCCCCCCCCCCCCCCCCCCCCCCCCCCCCCCCCCCCCCCCCCCCCCCCCCCCCCCCCCCCCCCCCCCCCCCCCCCCCCCCCCCCCCCCCCCCCCCCCCCCCCCCCCCCCCCCCCCCCCCCCCCCCCCCCCCCCCCCCCCCCCCCCCCCCCCCCCCCCCCCCCCCCCCCCCCCCCCCCCCCCCCCCCCCCCCCCCCCCCCCCCCCCCCCCCCCCCCCCCCCCCCCCCCCCCCCCCCCCCCCCCCCCCCCCCCCCCCCCCCCCCCCCCCCCCCCCCCCCCCCCCCCCCCCCCCCCCCCCCCCCCCCCCCCCCCCCCCCCCCCCCCCCCCCCCCCCCCCCCCCCCCCCCCCCCCCCCCCCCCCCCCCCCCCCCCCCCCCCCCCCCCCCCCCCCCCCCCCCCCCCCCCCCCCCCCCCCCCCCCCCCCCCCCCCCCCCCCCCCCCCCCCCCCCCCCCCCCCCCCCCCCCCCCCCCCCCCCCCCCCCCCCCCCCCCCCCCCCCCCCCCCCCCCCCCCCCCCCCCCCCCCCCCCCCCCCCCCCCCCCCCCCCCCCCCCCCCCCCCCCCCCCCCCCCCCCCCCCCCCCCCCCCCCCCCCCCCCCCCCCCCCCCCCCCCCCCCCCCCCCCCCCCCCCCCCCCCCCCCCCCCCCCCCCCCCCCCCCCCCCCCCCCCCCCCCCCCCCCCCCCCCCCCCCCCCCCCCCCCCCCCCCCCCCCCCCCCCCCCCCCCCCCCCCCCCCCCCCCCCCCCCCCCCCCCCCCCCCCCCCCCCCCCCCCCCCCCCCCCCCCCCCCCCCCCCCCCCCCCCCCCCCCCCCCCCCCCCCCCCCCCCCCCCCCCCCCCCCCCCCCCCCCCCCCCCCCCCCCCCCCCCCCCCCCCCCCCCCCCCCCCCCCCCCCCCCCCCCCCCCCCCCCCCCCCCCCCCCCCCCCCCCCCCCCCCCCCCCCCCCCCCCCCCCCCCCCCCCCCCCCCCCCCCCCCCCCCCCCCCCCCCCCCCCCCCCCCCCCCCCCCCCCCCCCCCCCCCCCCCCCCCCCCCCCCCCCCCCCCCCCCCCCCCCCCCCCCCCCCCCCCCCCCCCCCCCCCCCCCCCCCCCCCCCCCCCCCCCCCCCCCCCCCCCCCCCCCCCCCCCCCCCCCCCCCCCCCCCCCCCCCCCCCCCCCCCCCCCCCCCCCCCCCCCCCCCCCCCCCCCCCCCCCCCCCCCCCCCCCCCCCCCCCCCCCCCCCCCCCCCCCCCCCCCCCCCCCCCCCCCCCCCCCCCCCCCCCCCCCCCCCCCCCCCCCCCCCCCCCCCCCCCCCCCCCCCCCCCCCCCCCCCCCCCCCCCCCCCCCCCCCCCCCCCCCCCCCCCCCCCCCCCCCCCCCCCCCCCCCCCCCCCCCCCCCCCCCCCCCCCCCCCCCCCCCCCCCCCCCCCCCCCCCCCCCCCCCCCCCCCCCCCCCCCCCCCCCCCCCCCCCCCCCCCCCCCCCCCCCCCCCCCCCCCCCCCCCCCCCCCCCCCCCCCCCCCCCCCCCCCCCCCCCCCCCCCCCCCCCCCCCCCCCCCCCCCCCCCCCCCCCCCCCCCCCCCCCCCCCCCCCCCCCCCCCCCCCCCCCCCCCCCCCCCCCCCCCCCCCCCCCCCCCCCCCCCCCCCCCCCCCCCCCCCCCCCCCCCCCCCCCCCCCCCCCCCCCCCCCCCCCCCCCCCCCCCCCCCCCCCCCCCCCCCCCCCCCCCCCCCCCCCCCCCCCCCCCCCCCCCCCCCCCCCCCCCCCCCCCCCCCCCCCCCCCCCCCCCCCCCCCCCCCCCCCCCCCCCCCCCCCCCCCCCCCCCCCCCCCCCCCCCCCCCCCCCCCCCCCCCCCCCCCCCCCCCCCCCCCCCCCCCCCCCCCCCCCCCCCCCCCCCCCCCCCCCCCCCCCCCCCCCCCCCCCCCCCCCCCCCCCCCCCCCCCCCCCCCCCCCCCCCCCCCCCCCCCCCCCCCCCCCCCCCCCCCCCCCCCCCCCCCCCCCCCCCCCCCCCCCCCCCCCCCCCCCCCCCCCCCCCCCCCCCCCCCCCCCCCCCCCCCCCCCCCCCCCCCCCCCCCCCCCCCCCCCCCCCCCCCCCCCCCCCCCCCCCCCCCCCCCCCCCCCCCCCCCCCCCCCCCCCCCCCCCCCCCCCCCCCCCCCCCCCCCCCCCCCCCCCCCCCCCCCCCCCCCCCCCCCCCCCCCCCCCCCCCCCCCCCCCCCCCCCCCCCCCCCCCCCCCCCCCCCCCCCCCCCCCCCCCCCCCCCCCCCCCCCCCCCCCCCCCCCCCCCCCCCCCCCCCCCCCCCCCCCCCCCCCCCCCCCCCCCCCCCCCCCCCCCCCCCCCCCCCCCCCCCCCCCCCCCCCCCCCCCCCCCCCCCCCCCCCCCCCCCCCCCCCCCCCCCCCCCCCCCCCCCCCCCCCCCCCCCCCCCCCCCCCCCCCCCCCCCCCCCCCCCCCCCCCCCCCCCCCCCCCCCCCCCCCCCCCCCCCCCCCCCCCCCCCCCCCCCCCCCCCCCCCCCCCCCCCCCCCCCCCCCCCCCCCCCCCCCCCCCCCCCCCCCCCCCCCCCCCCCCCCCCCCCCCCCCCCCCCCCCCCCCCCCCCCCCCCCCCCCCCCCCCCCCCCCCCCCCCCCCCCCCCCCCCCCCCCCCCCCCCCCCCCCCCCCCCCCCCCCCCCCCCCCCCCCCCCCCCCCCCCCCCCCCCCCCCCCCCCCCCCCCCCCCCCCCCCCCCCCCCCCCCCCCCCCCCCCCCCCCCCCCCCCCCCCCCCCCCCCCCCCCCCCCCCCCCCCCCCCCCCCCCCCCCCCCCCCCCCCCCCCCCCCCCCCCCCCCCCCCCCCCCCCCCCCCCCCCCCCCCCCCCCCCCCCCCCCCCCCCCCCCCCCCCCCCCCCCCCCCCCCCCCCCCCCCCCCCCCCCCCCCCCCCCCCCCCCCCCCCCCCCCCCCCCCCCCCCCCCCCCCCCCCCCCCCCCCCCCCCCCCCCCCCCCCCCCCCCCCCCCCCCCCCCCCCCCCCCCCCCCCCCCCCCCCCCCCCCCCCCCCCCCCCCCCCCCCCCCCCCCCCCCCCCCCCCCCCCCCCCCCCCCCCCCCCCCCCCCCCCCCCCCCCCCCCCCCCCCCCCCCCCCCCCCCCCCCCCCCCCCCCCCCCCCCCCCCCCCCCCCCCCCCCCCCCCCCCCCCCCCCCCCCCCCCCCCCCCCCCCCCCCCCCCCCCCCCCCCCCCCCCCCCCCCCCCCCCCCCCCCCCCCCCCCCCCCCCCCCCCCCCCCCCCCCCCCCCCCCCCCCCCCCCCCCCCCCCCCCCCCCCCCCCCCCCCCCCCCCCCCCCCCCCCCCCCCCCCCCCCCCCCCCCCCCCCCCCCCCCCCCCCCCCCCCCCCCCCCCCCCCCCCCCCCCCCCCCCCCCCCCCCCCCCCCCCCCCCCCCCCCCCCCCCCCCCCCCCCCCCCCCCCCCCCCCCCCCCCCCCCCCCCCCCCCCCCCCCCCCCCCCCCCCCCCCCCCCCCCCCCCCCCCCCCCCCCCCCCCCCCCCCCCCCCCCCCCCCCCCCCCCCCCCCCCCCCCCCCCCCCCCCCCCCCCCCCCCCCCCCCCCCCCCCCCCCCCCCCCCCCCCCCCCCCCCCCCCCCCCCCCCCCCCCCCCCCCCCCCCCCCCCCCCCCCCCCCCCCCCCCCCCCCCCCCCCCCCCCCCCCCCCCCCCCCCCCCCCCCCCCCCCCCCCCCCCCCCCCCCCCCCCCCCCCCCCCCCCCCCCCCCCCCCCCCCCCCCCCCCCCCCCCCCCCCCCCCCCCCCCCCCCCCCCCCCCCCCCCCCCCCCCCCCCCCCCCCCCCCCCCCCCCCCCCCCCCCCCCCCCCCCCCCCCCCCCCCCCCCCCCCCCCCCCCCCCCCCCCCCCCCCCCCCCCCCCCCCCCCCCCCCCCCCCCCCCCCCCCCCCCCCCCCCCCCCCCCCCCCCCCCCCCCCCCCCCCCCCCCCCCCCCCCCCCCCCCCCCCCCCCCCCCCCCCCCCCCCCCCCCCCCCCCCCCCCCCCCCCCCCCCCCCCCCCCCCCCCCCCCCCCCCCCCCCCCCCCCCCCCCCCCCCCCCCCCCCCCCCCCCCCCCCCCCCCCCCCCCCCCCCCCCCCCCCCCCCCCCCCCCCCCCCCCCCCCCCCCCCCCCCCCCCCCCCCCCCCCCCCCCCCCCCCCCCCCCCCCCCCCCCCCCCCCCCCCCCCCCCCCCCCCCCCCCCCCCCCCCCCCCCCCCCCCCCCCCCCCCCCCCCCCCCCCCCCCCCCCCCCCCCCCCCCCCCCCCCCCCCCCCCCCCCCCCCCCCCCCCCCCCCCCCCCCCCCCCCCCCCCCCCCCCCCCCCCCCCCCCCCCCCCCCCCCCCCCCCCCCCCCCCCCCCCCCCCCCCCCCCCCCCCCCCCCCCCCCCCCCCCCCCCCCCCCCCCCCCCCCCCCCCCCCCCCCCCCCCCCCCCCCCCCCCCCCCCCCCCCCCCCCCCCCCCCCCCCCCCCCCCCCCCCCCCCCCCCCCCCCCCCCCCCCCCCCCCCCCCCCCCCCCCCCCCCCCCCCCCCCCCCCCCCCCCCCCCCCCCCCCCCCCCCCCCCCCCCCCCCCCCCCCCCCCCCCCCCCCCCCCCCCCCCCCCCCCCCCCCCCCCCCCCCCCCCCCCCCCCCCCCCCCCCCCCCCCCCCCCCCCCCCCCCCCCCCCCCCCCCCCCCCCCCCCCCCCCCCCCCCCCCCCCCCCCCCCCCCCCCCCCCCCCCCCCCCCCCCCCCCCCCCCCCCCCCCCCCCCCCCCCCCCCCCCCCCCCCCCCCCCCCCCCCCCCCCCCCCCCCCCCCCCCCCCCCCCCCCCCCCCCCCCCCCCCCCCCCCCCCCCCCCCCCCCCCCCCCCCCCCCCCCCCCCCCCCCCCCCCCCCCCCCCCCCCCCCCCCCCCCCCCCCCCCCCCCCCCCCCCCCCCCCCCCCCCCCCCCCCCCCCCCCCCCCCCCCCCCCCCCCCCCCCCCCCCCCCCCCCCCCCCCCCCCCCCCCCCCCCCCCCCCCCCCCCCCCCCCCCCCCCCCCCCCCCCCCCCCCCCCCCCCCCCCCCCCCCCCCCCCCCCCCCCCCCCCCCCCCCCCCCCCCCCCCCCCCCCCCCCCCCCCCCCCCCCCCCCCCCCCCCCCCCCCCCCCCCCCCCCCCCCCCCCCCCCCCCCCCCCCCCCCCCCCCCCCCCCCCCCCCCCCCCCCCCCCCCCCCCCCCCCCCCCCCCCCCCCCCCCCCCCCCCCCCCCCCCCCCCCCCCCCCCCCCCCCCCCCCCCCCCCCCCCCCCCCCCCCCCCCCCCCCCCCCCCCCCCCCCCCCCCCCCCCCCCCCCCCCCCCCCCCCCCCCCCCCCCCCCCCCCCCCCCCCCCCCCCCCCCCCCCCCCCCCCCCCCCCCCCCCCCCCCCCCCCCCCCCCCCCCCCCCCCCCCCCCCCCCCCCCCCCCCCCCCCCCCCCCCCCCCCCCCCCCCCCCCCCCCCCCCCCCCCCCCCCCCCCCCCCCCCCCCCCCCCCCCCCCCCCCCCCCCCCCCCCCCCCCCCCCCCCCCCCCCCCCCCCCCCCCCCCCCCCCCCCCCCCCCCCCCCCCCCCCCCCCCCCCCCCCCCCCCCCCCCCCCCCCCCCCCCCCCCCCCCCCCCCCCCCCCCCCCCCCCCCCCCCCCCCCCCCCCCCCCCCCCCCCCCCCCCCCCCCCCCCCCCCCCCCCCCCCCCCCCCCCCCCCCCCCCCCCCCCCCCCCCCCCCCCCCCCCCCCCCCCCCCCCCCCCCCCCCCCCCCCCCCCCCCCCCCCCCCCCCCCCCCCCCCCCCCCCCCCCCCCCCCCCCCCCCCCCCCCCCCCCCCCCCCCCCCCCCCCCCCCCCCCCCCCCCCCCCCCCCCCCCCCCCCCCCCCCCCCCCCCCCCCCCCCCCCCCCCCCCCCCCCCCCCCCCCCCCCCCCCCCCCCCCCCCCCCCCCCCCCCCCCCCCCCCCCCCCCCCCCCCCCCCCCCCCCCCCCCCCCCCCCCCCCCCCCCCCCCCCCCCCCCCCCCCCCCCCCCCCCCCCCCCCCCCCCCCCCCCCCCCCCCCCCCCCCCCCCCCCCCCCCCCCCCCCCCCCCCCCCCCCCCCCCCCCCCCCCCCCCCCCCCCCCCCCCCCCCCCCCCCCCCCCCCCCCCCCCCCCCCCCCCCCCCCCCCCCCCCCCCCCCCCCCCCCCCCCCCCCCCCCCCCCCCCCCCCCCCCCCCCCCCCCCCCCCCCCCCCCCCCCCCCCCCCCCCCCCCCCCCCCCCCCCCCCCCCCCCCCCCCCCCCCCCCCCCCCCCCCCCCCCCCCCCCCCCCCCCCCCCCCCCCCCCCCCCCCCCCCCCCCCCCCCCCCCCCCCCCCCCCCCCCCCCCCCCCCCCCCCCCCCCCCCCCCCCCCCCCCCCCCCCCCCCCCCCCCCCCCCCCCCCCCCCCCCCCCCCCCCCCCCCCCCCCCCCCCCCCCCCCCCCCCCCCCCCCCCCCCCCCCCCCCCCCCCCCCCCCCCCCCCCCCCCCCCCCCCCCCCCCCCCCCCCCCCCCCCCCCCCCCCCCCCCCCCCCCCCCCCCCCCCCCCCCCCCCCCCCCCCCCCCCCCCCCCCCCCCCCCCCCCCCCCCCCCCCCCCCCCCCCCCCCCCCCCCCCCCCCCCCCCCCCCCCCCCCCCCCCCCCCCCCCCCCCCCCCCCCCCCCCCCCCCCCCCCCCCCCCCCCCCCCCCCCCCCCCCCCCCCCCCCCCCCCCCCCCCCCCCCCCCCCCCCCCCCCCCCCCCCCCCCCCCCCCCCCCCCCCCCCCCCCCCCCCCCCCCCCCCCCCCCCCCCCCCCCCCCCCCCCCCCCCCCCCCCCCCCCCCCCCCCCCCCCCCCCCCCCCCCCCCCCCCCCCCCCCCCCCCCCCCCCCCCCCCCCCCCCCCCCCCCCCCCCCCCCCCCCCCCCCCCCCCCCCCCCCCCCCCCCCCCCCCCCCCCCCCCCCCCCCCCCCCCCCCCCCCCCCCCCCCCCCCCCCCCCCCCCCCCCCCCCCCCCCCCCCCCCCCCCCCCCCCCCCCCCCCCCCCCCCCCCCCCCCCCCCCCCCCCCCCCCCCCCCCCCCCCCCCCCCCCCCCCCCCCCCCCCCCCCCCCCCCCCCCCCCCCCCCCCCCCCCCCCCCCCCCCCCCCCCCCCCCCCCCCCCCCCCCCCCCCCCCCCCCCCCCCCCCCCCCCCCCCCCCCCCCCCCCCCCCCCCCCCCCCCCCCCCCCCCCCCCCCCCCCCCCCCCCCCCCCCCCCCCCCCCCCCCCCCCCCCCCCCCCCCCCCCCCCCCCCCCCCCCCCCCCCCCCCCCCCCCCCCCCCCCCCCCCCCCCCCCCCCCCCCCCCCCCCCCCCCCCCCCCCCCCCCCCCCCCCCCCCCCCCCCCCCCCCCCCCCCCCCCCCCCCCCCCCCCCCCCCCCCCCCCCCCCCCCCCCCCCCCCCCCCCCCCCCCCCCCCCCCCCCCCCCCCCCCCCCCCCCCCCCCCCCCCCCCCCCCCCCCCCCCCCCCCCCCCCCCCCCCCCCCCCCCCCCCCCCCCCCCCCCCCCCCCCCCCCCCCCCCCCCCCCCCCCCCCCCCCCCCCCCCCCCCCCCCCCCCCCCCCCCCCCCCCCCCCCCCCCCCCCCCCCCCCCCCCCCCCCCCCCCCCCCCCCCCCCCCCCCCCCCCCCCCCCCCCCCCCCCCCCCCCCCCCCCCCCCCCCCCCCCCCCCCCCCCCCCCCCCCCCCCCCCCCCCCCCCCCCCCCCCCCCCCCCCCCCCCCCCCCCCCCCCCCCCCCCCCCCCCCCCCCCCCCCCCCCCCCCCCCCCCCCCCCCCCCCCCCCCCCCCCCCCCCCCCCCCCCCCCCCCCCCCCCCCCCCCCCCCCCCCCCCCCCCCCCCCCCCCCCCCCCCCCCCCCCCCCCCCCCCCCCCCCCCCCCCCCCCCCCCCCCCCCCCCCCCCCCCCCCCCCCCCCCCCCCCCCCCCCCCCCCCCCCCCCCCCCCCCCCCCCCCCCCCCCCCCCCCCCCCCCCCCCCCCCCCCCCCCCCCCCCCCCCCCCCCCCCCCCCCCCCCCCCCCCCCCCCCCCCCCCCCCCCCCCCCCCCCCCCCCCCCCCCCCCCCCCCCCCCCCCCCCCCCCCCCCCCCCCCCCCCCCCCCCCCCCCCCCCCCCCCCCCCCCCCCCCCCCCCCCCCCCCCCCCCCCCCCCCCCCCCCCCCCCCCCCCCCCCCCCCCCCCCCCCCCCCCCCCCCCCCCCCCCCCCCCCCCCCCCCCCCCCCCCCCCCCCCCCCCCCCCCCCCCCCCCCCCCCCCCCCCCCCCCCCCCCCCCCCCCCCCCCCCCCCCCCCCCCCCCCCCCCCCCCCCCCCCCCCCCCCCCCCCCCCCCCCCCCCCCCCCCCCCCCCCCCCCCCCCCCCCCCCCCCCCCCCCCCCCCCCCCCCCCCCCCCCCCCCCCCCCCCCCCCCCCCCCCCCCCCCCCCCCCCCCCCCCCCCCCCCCCCCCCCCCCCCCCCCCCCCCCCCCCCCCCCCCCCCCCCCCCCCCCCCCCCCCCCCCCCCCCCCCCCCCCCCCCCCCCCCCCCCCCCCCCCCCCCCCCCCCCCCCCCCCCCCCCCCCCCCCCCCCCCCCCCCCCCCCCCCCCCCCCCCCCCCCCCCCCCCCCCCCCCCCCCCCCCCCCCCCCCCCCCCCCCCCCCCCCCCCCCCCCCCCCCCCCCCCCCCCCCCCCCCCCCCCCCCCCCCCCCCCCCCCCCCCCCCCCCCCCCCCCCCCCCCCCCCCCCCCCCCCCCCCCCCCCCCCCCCCCCCCCCCCCCCCCCCCCCCCCCCCCCCCCCCCCCCCCCCCCCCCCCCCCCCCCCCCCCCCCCCCCCCCCCCCCCCCCCCCCCCCCCCCCCCCCCCCCCCCCCCCCCCCCCCCCCCCCCCCCCCCCCCCCCCCCCCCCCCCCCCCCCCCCCCCCCCCCCCCCCCCCCCCCCCCCCCCCCCCCCCCCCCCCCCCCCCCCCCCCCCCCCCCCCCCCCCCCCCCCCCCCCCCCCCCCCCCCCCCCCCCCCCCCCCCCCCCCCCCCCCCCCCCCCCCCCCCCCCCCCCCCCCCCCCCCCCCCCCCCCCCCCCCCCCCCCCCCCCCCCCCCCCCCCCCCCCCCCCCCCCCCCCCCCCCCCCCCCC
This sequence comes from Thinopyrum obtusiflorum, assembly GCA_036873465.1. NCBI lineage: Eukaryota > Viridiplantae > Streptophyta > Magnoliopsida > Poales > Poaceae > Thinopyrum > Thinopyrum obtusiflorum. The sequence continues at coordinate 68,323 of JAAAWM010011468.1, read as the reverse complement.
CCCCCCCCCCCCCCCCCCCCCCCCCCCCCCCCCCCCCCCCCCCCCCCCCCCCCCCCCCCCCCCCCCCCCCCCCCCCCCCCCCCCCCCCCCCCCCCCCCCCCCCCCCCCCCCCCCCCCCCCCCCCCCCCCCCCCCCCCCCCCCCCCCCCCCCCCCCCCCCCCCCCCCCCCCCCCCCCCCCCCCCCCCCCCCCCCCCCCCCCCCCCCCCCCCCCCCCCCCCCCCCCCCCCCCCCCCCCCCCCCCCCCCCCCCCCCCCCCCCCCCCCCCCCCCCCCCCCCCCCCCCCCCCCCCCCCCCCCCCCCCCCCCCCCCCCCCCCCCCCCCCCCCCCCCCCCCCCCCCCCCCCCCCCCCCCCCCCCCCCCCCCCCCCCCCCCCCCCCCCCCCCCCCCCCCCCCCCCCCCCCCCCCCCCCCCCCCCCCCCCCCCCCCCCCCCCCCCCCCCCCCCCCCCCCCCCCCCCCCCCCCCCCCCCCCCCCCCCCCCCCCCCCCCCCCCCCCCCCCCCCCCCCCCCCCCCCCCCCCCCCCCCCCCCCCCCCCCCCCCCCCCCCCCCCCCCCCCCCCCCCCCCCCCCCCCCCCCCCCCCCCCCCCCCCCCCCCCCCCCCCCCCCCCCCCCCCCCCCCCCCCCCCCCCCCCCCCCCCCCCCCCCCCCCCCCCCCCCCCCCCCCCCCCCCCCCCCCCCCCCCCCCCCCCCCCCCCCCCCCCCCCCCCCCCCCCCCCCCCCCCCCCCCCCCCCCCCCCCCCCCCCCCCCCCCCCCCCCCCCCCCCCCCCCCCCCCCCCCCCCCCCCCCCCCCCCCCCCCCCCCCCCCCCCCCCCCCCCCCCCCCCCCCCCCCCCCCCCCCCCCCCCCCCCCCCCCCCCCCCCCCCCCCCCCCCCCCCCCCCCCCCCCCCCCCCCCCCCCCCCCCCCCCCCCCCCCCCCCCCCCCCCCCCCCCCCCCCCCCCCCCCCCCCCCCCCCCCCCCCCCCCCCCCCCCCCCCCCCCCCCCCCCCCCCCCCCCCCCCCCCCCCCCCCCCCCCCCCCCCCCCCCCCCCCCCCCCCCCCCCCCCCCCCCCCCCCCCCCCCCCCCCCCCCCCCCCCCCCCCCCCCCCCCCCCCCCCCCCCCCCCCCCCCCCCCCCCCCCCCCCCCCCCCCCCCCCCCCCCCCCCCCCCCCCCCCCCCCCCCCCCCCCCCCCCCCCCCCCCCCCCCCCCCCCCCCCCCCCCCCCCCCCCCCCCCCCCCCCCCCCCCCCCCCCCCCCCCCCCCCCCCCCCCCCCCCCCCCCCCCCCCCCCCCCCCCCCCCCCCCCCCCCCCCCCCCCCCCCCCCCCCCCCCCCCCCCCCCCCCCCCCCCCCCCCCCCCCCCCCCCCCCCCCCCCCCCCCCCCCCCCCCCCCCCCCCCCCCCCCCCCCCCCCCCCCCCCCCCCCCCCCCCCCCCCCCCCCCCCCCCCCCCCCCCCCCCCCCCCCCCCCCCCCCCCCCCCCCCCCCCCCCCCCCCCCCCCCCCCCCCCCCCCCCCCCCCCCCCCCCCCCCCCCCCCCCCCCCCCCCCCCCCCCCCCCCCCCCCCCCCCCCCCCCCCCCCCCCCCCCCCCCCCCCCCCCCCCCCCCCCCCCCCCCCCCCCCCCCCCCCCCCCCCCCCCCCCCCCCCCCCCCCCCCCCCCCCCCCCCCCCCCCCCCCCCCCCCCCCCCCCCCCCCCCCCCCCCCCCCCCCCCCCCCCCCCCCCCCCCCCCCCCCCCCCCCCCCCCCCCCCCCCCCCCCCCCCCCCCCCCCCCCCCCCCCCCCCCCCCCCCCCCCCCAATTCGGGAGCAGGTACAATTACCTCATCAAGTTCTACTTTCCTCCCACTCACATCTTTCGAGAGAAACTCCTTCTCTTAGAAAGAATACATTCTTAGCAATGAATATCTTGCCTTTGGATCTGTGATAGAAGGTGTACCCAACAGTTTCCTTTGGGTATCCTATGAAGACGCATTTCTCCGATTTGGGTTCGAGCTTATCAGGTTGAAATTTTTTCACATAAGCATTGCAACCCCAAACATTAAGAAACGACAGCTTAGGCTTCCTGCTAAACCATAGTTCATACAGTGTCGTCTCAACGGATTTAGACGGTGCCCTATTTAACGTGAATGCAGCTGTCTCTAATGCATAACCCCAAAATGATAGTGGTAAATCGGTAAGAGACATCATAGATTGCACTATATCCAATAAAGTACGGTTATGACGTTCGAACACACCATTATGCTGTGGTGTTCCAGGTGGCATGAGTTTGTGAAACTATTCCACATTGTTTTAATTGAAGGCCAAACTCGTAACTCAAATATTCGCCTCTGCGATCAGATCGTAGAAACTTTATTTTCTTTTTACGATGACTCTCTACTTCACTCTGAAATTCTTTTGAACTTTTCAAATGTTTCAGACTTATGTTTCATCAAGTAGATATACCCATATCTGCTCAAATCATCTGTGAAGGTCAGAAAATAATGATACCCGCCGTGAGCCTCAACACTCATCGGACCGCATACATCGATATGTATTATTTCCAATAAGTCATTAGCTCGCTCCATTGTTCCGGAGAACGGAGTCTTAGTCATCTTGCCCATGAGGCATGGTTCGCAAGCATCAAATGATTCATAATCAAGTGATTCCAAAAGTCCATCCAAATGAAGTTTCTTCATGCGCTTTACACCAATATGACCTAAACGGTAGTGCCACAAAATATGTTGCATTATCATTATCAACTTTGCATCTTTTGGCATCAATATTATGAATATGTGTATCACTACGATCGAGATTCAATAAACAATTTATATTGAGTGTATGACCATAGAAGGTTTTATTCATTTAAACAGAACAACAATTATTCTCTGACTTAAATGAATAACCGTATCGCAATAAACATGATCCAATCATATTCATGCTCAACGCAAATACCAAATAATATTTATTTAGGTCCAACACTAATCCCGAAGGTAGAGGGAATGTGCGATGGTGATCTTATCAACCTTGGAATCACTTCCAACACACATCATCACCTCGTCATTAACTAGTCTCTGTTCATTTTGCAACTCCTGTTTTGAGTTACTAATGTTAGCAACTGAACCAGTATCAAATACCCAGGGGCTACTATGAACACTAGTAAAATACATCATCAATAACATGTATATCAAATATACTTTTGTTCACTTTGCCATCCTTCTTATCCGCCAAATACTTGGGCAGTTCCGCTTCCAGTGACCAGTCCCTTTGCAGTAGAAGCACTCAGTTTCAGGCTTAGGTCCAGACTTGGGCTTCTTCCCGGGAGTAGCAACTTGCTTGCTATTCTTCTTGAAGTTCCCCTTCTTCCCTTTGCCTTTTTTTGAAACTAGTGGTCTTGTTAACCATCAACACTTGATGCTTTTTCTTGATTTCTACCTTCGTTGATTTCAGCATCACGAAGAGCTCGGGAATCATTTTTGTCATCCCTTGCATATTATAGTTCATCACGAAGTTCCAGTAACTTGGTGATAGTGACTAGAGAATTATGTCAATTACTATCTTATCCGGAAGATTAACTCCCACTTGATTCAAGCAACTGTAGTACTCAGACATTCTGAGCATATGCTCACTGGTTGAGCTATTCTCCTCCATCTTGTAGGCAAAGTACTTGTCAGAGGTCTCATACCTCTCGACACGGGCATGAGTCTGAAATACCAATTTCATCTCTTTGGAACATCTCATATGCTCCGTGGCGTTCAAAATGTTTTTGAAATCCCGATTCTAAGCCATAAATCATGGCGCACTAAACTAACAAGTAGTCATCACATCGAGCTTGCTAAACGTTCATAACGTTTGCATCTGCTCCTGCAATAGGTCTGTCACCTAGCGGTGCATCAAGGACATAATTCTTCTGTGCAGCAATGAGGATAATCCTCAGATCACGGAACCAGTCCGCATCATTGCTACTATCATCTTTCAACTTAGTTTTCTCCAGGAACATATGAAAAATAAAACAGGGGAGCTATACGTGAGCTATTGATCTACAACATAATTTGCAAATACTACCAGGACTAAGTTCATGATAAATTTAAGTTCAATTAATCATATTACTCAAGAACTCCCCCCCCCCCCCCCCCCCCCCCCCCCCCCCCCCCCCCCCCCCCCCCCCCCCCCCCCCCCCCCCCCCCCCCCCCCCCCCCCCCCCCCCCCCCCCCCCCCCCCCCCCCCCCCCCCCCCCCCCCCCCCCCCCCCCCCCCCCCCCCCCCCCCCCCCCCCCCCCCCCCCCCCCCCCCCCCCCCCCCCCCCCCCCCCCCCCCCCCCCCCCCCCCCCCCCCCCCCCCCCCCCCCCCCCCCCCCCCCCCCCCCCCCCCCCCCCCCCCCCCCCCCCCCCCCCCCCCCCCCCCCCCCCCCCCCCCCCCCCCCCCCCCCCCCCCCCCCCCCCCCCCCCCCCCCCCCCCCCCCCCCCCCCCCCCCCCCCCCCCCCCCCCCCCCCCCCCCCCCCCCCCCCCCCCCCCCCCCCCCCCCCCCCCCCCCCCCCCCCCCCCCCCCCCCCCCCCCCCCCCCCCCCCCCCCCCCCCCCCCCCCCCCCCCCCCCCCCCCCCCCCCCCCCCCCCCCCCCCCCCCCCCCCCCCCCCCCCCCCCCCCCCCCCCCCCCCCCCCCCCCCCCCCCCCCCCCCCCCCCCCCCCCCCCCCCCCCCCCCCCCCCCCCCCCCCCCCCCCCCCCCCCCCCCCCCCCCCCCCCCCCCCCCCCCCCCCCCCCCCCCCCCCCCCCCCCCCCCCCCCCCCCCCCCCCCCCCCCCCCCCCCCCCCCCCCCCCCCCCCCCCCCCCCCCCCCCCCCCCCCCCCCCCCCCCCCCCCCCCCCCCCCCCCCCCCCCCCCCCCCCCCCCCCCCCCCCCCCCCCCCCCCCCCCCCCCCCCCCCCCCCCCCCCCCCCCCCCCCCCCCCCCCCCCCCCCCCCCCCCCCCCCCCCCCCCCCCCCCCCCCCCCCCCCCCCCCCCCCCCCCCCCCCCCCCCCCCCCCCCCCCCCCCCCCCCCCCCCCCCCCCCCCCCCCCCCCCCCCCCCCCCCCCCCCCCCCCCCCCCCCCCCCCCCCCCCCCCCCCCCCCCCCCCCCCCCCCCCCCCCCCCCCCCCCCCCCCCCCCCCCCCCCCCCCCCCCCCCCCCCCCCCCCCCCCCCCCCGGTAAGCAGTATGACTTGTATCGCCCACAACTCACTTGTGTTCTACTCATGCAAATAACATCTACGCATAAACCTGGCTCTGATGCCACTGTTGGGGAACGTAGTAATTTCAAAAAAAATCCTACGCACACACAGGATCATGGTGATGCATAGCAACGAGAGGGGAGAGTGTGTCCACGTACCCTCGTAGACCGAAAGCGGAAGCGTTAGCACAACGCGGTTGATGTAGTCGTACGTCTTCACAATCCGACCGATCCAAGTACCGAACGCACAGCACCTCCGAATTCAGCACACGTTCAACTCGATGACGTCCCGCGAGCTCCGATCCAGCAAAGCTTCACAGGAGAGTTTCGTCAGCACGACGGCGCGGTGACGGTGATGATGATGCTACCGACGCAGGGCTTCGCCTAAGCACCGCTACGATATGATCGAGGTGGATTATGGTGGAGGGGGCACCGCACACGGCTAAGAGATCAATGATCAATTGTTGTGTCTATGGGGTGCCCCTTGGCCACGTATATAAAGGAGTGGAGGACGGGAGGGGCCGGCCCTCTCTATGGCACGCCCTGGGGAGTCCTACTCCCACCGGGAGTAGGATTCCCCCCCTTCCATGTAGTAGGAGTAGGAGAGAAGGAAAGGGAAAAGAGAAGAGAAGGAAGGAGGGGGCGCCACCCCTCCCCCTAGTCAAATTTGGACTAGGCCTTGTGGGGGGGGGGGGGCGCAGCCTCCCATCTCTCTTTTCCCTAAAGCCCAATAAGGCCCATATACTCCCCGGCGAATTCCCGTAACTCTCCGGTACTCCAAAAAATACCCGAATCACTCAGAACCTTTCCGATGTCCGAATATAGTCGTCAAATATATCGATCTTTATGTCTCGACCATTTCGAGACTCCTCGTCATGTCCCCGATCTCATCCGGGACTCCGAACAAACTTCGGTCATCAAATCACATAAACTCATAATACCGATCATCACCGAACTTTTAGCGTGCGGACCCTACGGGTTCGAGAACTATGTAGACATGACCGAGACACGTCCCCCCCCCCCCCCCCCCCCCCCCCCCCCCCCCCCCCCCCCCCCCCCCCCCCCCCCCCCCCCCCCCCCCCCCCCCCCCCCCCCCCCCCCCCCCCCCCCCCCCCCCCCCCCCCCCCCCCCCCCCCCCCCCCCCCCCCCCCCCCCCCCCCCCCCCCCCCCCCCCCCCCCCCCCCCCCCCCCCCCCCCCCCCCCCCCCCCCCCCCCCCCCCCCCCCCCCCCCCCCCCCCCCCCCCCCCCCCCCCCCCCCCCCCCCCCCCCCCCCCCCCCCCCCCCCCCCCCCCCCCCCCCCCCCCCCCCCCCCCCCCCCCCCCCCCCCCCCCCCCCCCCCCCCCCCCCCCCCCCCCCCCCCCCCCCCCCCCCCCCCCCCCCCCCCCCCCCCCCCCCCCCCCCCCCCCCCCCCCCCCCCCCCCCCCCCCCCCCCCCCCCCCCCCCCCCCCCCCCCCCCCCCCCCCCCCCCCCCCCCCCCCCCCCCCCCCCCCCCCCCCCCCCCCCCCCCCCCCCCCCCCCCCCCCCCCCCCCCCCCCCCCCCCCCCCCCCCCCCCCCCCCCCCCCCCCCCCCCCCCCCCCCCCCCCCCCCCCCCCCCCCCCCCCCCCCCCCCCCCCCCCCCCCCCCCCCCCCCCCCCCCCCCCCCCCCCCCCCCCCCCCCCCCCCCCCCCCCCCCCCCCCCCCCCCCCCCCCCCCCCCCCCCCCCCCCCCCCCCCCCCCCCCCCCCCCCCCCCCCCCCATGATATAAGGAAATAAATAATAACTTTATTATTGCCTCTAGGGCATATTTCCCTCAGTATTATAGGACAAGACGGATTGCAATCAATATCAAGCACAATAAAATCAACGGGCACATAATTTCTATTTGCAAGAATAAGCACATCATTTATTCTACCCAAAGGTTTCTTAATAGTAGAATCCGCCAAGTGCAAATAAAGAGAACATTCATCAATATTGGTAAAACCAAGCACATCACATAAAGTTTTTGGAATGGTGGAAATACTAGCACCCAAATCACATAAAGCATTGGATTCATAATTTTTAATTCTAACTTTAATAGTCGGTTCCCACTCATCATATAATTTCCTAGGTATAGAAACCTCCATCTCTAGCTTTTCTTCATGAGCTTTCATAATAGCTTCAACAATATGTTTAGTAAACGCTTTATTTTGTTCATAAGAATTGGGTGAATTAATCATGAATTGCAACAAGGAAATACATTCAACCAAAGAAAAACTATCATAATTAAAGTCCTTGTAATCCAAAGTAGTGGGTGCATCACTAGCTAAAGTTTTGACCTCTCCAAACCCACTTTTGCAATCTTTTTCATTAAGATCGTTACCCTCCGAACAATTGGGACGCCTTCTAGATAAAGTTGACTCATCTCCAGCCCCATTATCATCAAGTTTTATATTACTAAACAAAGATTCAATAGGAGAAACACCAATCATTTTAATCTCTTCATCATGATTATGATAAAAACCGGGCGAACCGCTTTTTCTAAAAATTCTCGCCTAGCCATCAATCTAGCGGTTCTCTCCTTACTTTCATTAATGGAGACATGGATAGCTTTAATTGACTCACTAATATCAAGCTTGGGTGGCAAAATTTTACTTTTGAGAATATCCATATCATGAGCAATTCTATCCATATTCCTAGCCATATCATCAACTTTACTCAATTTTTCTTCTATCATAGCATTGAAAATCTTTTGAGAATTTATAAATTCTTTAATATTGTTCTCAAGATCAGAGGGTATCCTATTATTATTATAGGAATTACCATAGGAATTGCCATAATTATTAGAGGAATTTCTAGGAAACGGTCTAGGATTGAAATTACCCCTATAAGCATTGTTACCAAATTATTCCTAGCAATAAAATTCACATCAATAGCATCATTATTTTGCTCAATCAAAGTAGACAATGGCACATCATTAGGATCAACATGAGAATTTTTACTAGCAACCAATTTCATAAGAGCATCCATCTTATCACTCAAACTATTAATTTCTTCAACATAATTCATTTTCTTACTAATGGGAGCTCTTTCAGTATGCCATTGAGAATAATTAGACATAATATTATCAAGCAATTTTGTAGCTTCTCCTAATGTGATTTCCATAAAAGTACCACCCGTGGCGGAATCCAAAAGATTTCTAGAAGCAAAGTTCAATCCCGCATAAAAATTGTGTACAATCATCCATAAACTTAACCCATGAGTAGGACAATTTCTTATCATTAATTGGATTCTCTCCCAAGCTTGTGCAACATGTTCATGCTCAAGTTGCTAAAAATTCATAATTTGATTTCTAAGAGAGATAATTTTTGTGGGAGGAAAATACTTGGCAATGAAAGCATCTTTACAACTATTCCAAGAATCAATACTATTTTGAGGCAAAGATGAAAACCAAGTTTTAGCACGATCTCTTAGTGAGAACGGAAATAGCTTCAATTTCACAATATCATTATCCAGATCTTTTTTCTTTTGCATATCACATAATTCAACGAAAGTATTAAGATGGGATGCAGCATCTTCATTAGGACTACCAGAAAATTGTACTTTCATAACAAGATTGAGCAAACCAGCATTGATATCATATACCTCCGCACTAGTGGCGGGAGGAGCAATCAGAGTACTAATAAAATCATTGTTATTAGTATTGGAAAAATCACACAACTTAGTATTCTCTTGAGACATCGTGACTAAGCAAGCAAGCAAATAAGCAAATAGCAATCAGAAAATATTTTTGTGTTTTTGTAATATTGTTTTAGAAATGATGTAAATAAAAACTAGAAGCAAATGACAAATAAAGTAAATGATAGTTTGTGTATAGGTACCTAATAGGTTATGGTGATATCTCCCCGGCAACGGTGCCAGAAATTCTTCCTGGTACTTGTAATCTGCGTTGGTAAAATCCTTGAAGAGGAAAGGAGATGCAGTATAGTAGAGATAAGTATTTCCCTCAGTTAAGAACCAAGGTTATCAATCCAGTAGGAGACACACGCACAACCTCATGAACAGCACCTACACACATAAAAGCAAATACTTGCACCCAACACACAACAAGGGGTTGTCAATCCCTTGGCGGTCACTTGCAAGAATGAAATCTCGTAGTGGTAGATAAATAAAGTAAAACACCAAAGTAAAATAAAAGTAAATAAATTGCAGCAAGGTATTTTTAGTTTTATATGATGGAAAATAGACCCGGAGGCCATAGTTTTCACTAGAGGCTTCTCTCTTGAAAGTAGCATATGGTGGGTAAACAAATTGCTGTTGGGCAATTGATAGAAAAGCGCATAGTTATGACGATATTCAAGGCAATGATCATGTATATAGGCATCACGTCCGAGACAAGTAGACCGACTCCTGCCTGCATCTATTACTATTACTCCACCCATCGACCGCTATCCAGCATGCATCTAGAGTATTAAGTTCATAAGAACGGAGTAACGCCTTAAGCAAGATGACATGATGTAGACAAAGTAAACTCAAGCAATATGAATAAACCCCATCGTTTTACCCTTAATGGCAGCGATACAATACGTGTCATGTCCCTTTATGTCACTGGGATTGAGCACCGCAAGACCGAACCCATCACAATGCACCTCTCCCATTGCAAGATAAAGCAATCTAGTTGGCCAAACCAAACCGATAGATAGGAGAGAAATACAAAGCTATAACAATCATGCATATAAGAATTCAAAGATGACTCAAATAATATTCATAAATAATCTGATCATAAACCCACAATTCATCGGATCCCAACAAACACGCCGCAAAGAAGGATTACATCGGATAGTTCTCCAAGAACATCGAGGAGAACATTGTATTGAAGATCAAAGAGAGAGAAGAAGCCATCTAGCTACTAGCTATGGACCCGTAGGTCTATGATAGACTACTCACGCATCATCGGAAGGGCAGCAAGGTTGATGTAGAGGCCCTCCGTGATCAATTCCCCCTCCGGCAGATTACCGGCGAAGGTCCCCAGATGGGATCTCGAAGAAACAAAGACTTGCGGCGACGGAAAAAGTGTTTTGGGTGGCTCTCTGTTGGTTTCCCGAATTTAGAGAATTTATGGAGTTGGAATTAGGTCAAACGAAGCAAGCATGGGCCCACAAGCTACCAGGGCGCCGCCCCCCTGGGCGTGCCCTGATGGCTTGTGCCCCACGTGTTGATCTTCTGTCCCTTTCCTGAAGCTTCCAGGGTCTCTTTTGTCCAGAAAAAAATCATCAAAAAGTTTCATGGCATTTGGACTTCGTTTGGTACTGATTTCCAAAAACAAGCAGAAAACAGCAACTGACACTGGGCACTTGGTTAATAGGTTAGTCCCAAAAAATGATATAAAACAGCATATAAATGCATAATAAACATCCAAAATTGATACTATAATAGCATGGAACAATCAAAATTTATAGATACGTTGGAGACGTATCATGGACATCAACTGCCTCGACGACCACAAGTGTACGACTACGCGGATTCGACAAGTACCCCACTGGCAAGACCAACAACCGAGCAAGCACACCGCCTCCGTGGATGTTGCCGAGAACCACGACTCCCGAACGAGCACCGCCTTTGTGGTTTTCACAAAGTACCCCTTCGGATCGCCAAGTTCGACTACCATCATCGTGAACCGCTTTCGGAACGTGTACCACTACCGTTGCCGAAGGCCGTCAAGTACCACTACCGACGACCCCAAATATCTACGAAACATGTGCGACTACATGACGACCCGCCAAGACCGGCCACAACCCGGGTACCACTACCGTTGTCGTGCGTTTCGTCAAGTTCGATGACAATCTTCAAAGACCTCAGAGTCGTCAAGTTTCTTCCCGGTGTCGTGTACCACTACTTCCACTACCGTCGCGAGAACAACTACTTCCCTCGTTGAACTCGAACCGCCCCGATTGCATGTTTCGAAGGTATAACCGCTGAGACGACGCCCATGGACGAATGCATGTTTTGTATGAAATGCTCGTGTTCGCACCATGTCCGAATTGCTTTGTGCACGTTCCTCATTTGCCTTGCCACCGACACGTGGGAACCCAGTAACGGGGATCACCCCACCATCTCTTGCATGTTCCCCACATCCGCACCTTTGATCTTTTGCCCGGTACCCCAAATGGGTTGCCGGATAACCGGAATGTTGCCGTGGCATCATTTCCGTTATCGCCGCCGTGGCACCTAATTCTTTCCGCCATGGCGACAAGTGCTCCATATCATATTATTCCACCATTTCCATAACATTGCATATAACTTGAATGTCATCCTCATGCATATAATAACTCACAAACCGTGCATCGGATTAAAATGACTCATATATATATAAGGCTTAGAATTTCATGTAGTTTCATAATATGCAACTTTCATCCATGTTAAAAATGTTTAAATTGTTGTTTGCATTAATTTGCATAAATGACATACTAAAATGGTTTATTTCATAACTAAATAACCGTAGCTCTGAATTAAATAAAATTTATATGTAAATGGGGTAGAAAAATGTGTAGAACAACATGGTGCACTTACTTTTGCTGTTTAACAGCATTAAAATTGTGTTTTAGGCAGAACAGTACCAAATTCGAAAATTACTTATGGGGATTTTCCGGAATTATTATGTGTTGTTTTCGGCCTCATTTAAACTTGCCTAGATGTGTAGTTTACTTATGCTTCACCTCTTGCCATGTTAACCAACATTTAACCTTGTCATGCATCATACTTGGTTGTGCATCATGCCATGTTTATGCTTGCGTGTTTACCGAGTTGTTGCTTCTTTACGGTAGTGCTTCTTCCCCCCCCCCCCCCCCCCCCCCCCCCCCCCCCCCCCCCCCCCCCCCCCCCCCCCCCCCCCCCCCCCCCCCCCCCCCCCCCCCCCCCCCCCCCCCCCCCCCCCCCCCCCCCCCCCCCCCCCCCCCCCCCCCCCCCCCCCCCCCCCCCCCCCCCCCCCCCCCCCCCCCCCCCCCCCCCCCCCCCCCCCCCCCCCCCCCCCCCCCCCCCCCCCCCCCCCCCCCCCCCCCCCCCCCCCCCCCCCCCCCCCCCCCCCCCCCCCCCCCCCCCCCCCCCCCCCCCCCCCCCCCCCCCCCCCCCCCCCCCCCCCCCCCCCCCCCCCCCCCCCCCCCCCCCCCCCCCCCCCCCCCCCCCCCCCCCCCCCCCCCCCCCCCCCCCCCCCCCCCCCCCCCCCCCCCCCCCCCCCCCCCCCCCCCCCCCCCCCCCCCCCCCCCCCCCCCCCCCCCCCCCCCCCCCCCCCCCCCCCCCCCCCCCCCCCCCCCCCCCCCCCCCCCCCCCCCCCCCCCCCCCCCCCCCCCCCCCCCCCCCCCCCCCCCCCCCCCCCCCCCCCCCCCCCCCCCCCCCCCCCCCCCCCCCCCCCCCCCCCCCCCCCCCCCCCCCCCCCCCCCCCCCCCCCCCCCCCCCCCCCCCCCCCCCCCCCCCCCCCCCCCCCCCCCCCCCCCCCCCCCCCCCCCCCCCCCCCCCCCCCCCCCCCCCCCCCCCCCCCCCCCCCCCCCCCCCCCCCCCCCCCCCCCCCCCCCCCCCCCCCCCCCCCCCCCCCCCCCCCCCCCCCCCCCCCCCCCCCCCCCCCCCCCCCCCCCCCCCCCCCCCCCCCCCCCCCCCCCCCCCCCCCCCCCCCCCCCCCCCCCCCCCCCCCCACACACCGCAAAAGAAGATTACATCGAATAGATCTCCAAGAAGATCGAGGAGAACATTGTATTGAAGATCAAAGAGAGAGAAGAAGCCATCTAGCTACTGGCTATGGACCCGTAGGTCTGTGGTAAACTACTCATGCATCATCAGAAGGGCAACAAGGTTGATGTAGAGGCCCTCCGTGATCAATCCCCCCTCCGGCAGAGTACCGAAAAAGGTCCCCAGATGGGATCTCGGAGAAACAGAGACTTGCGGCAGCGAAAAAAGTGTTTTGGGTGGCTCTCTGTTGGTTTCCCGAATTTAGAGAATTTATAGAGCTGGAATTAGGTCAAAACAAGCATGGGCCCACAAGCTACCAGGGCGCGCCCTGGTGGCTTGTGCCCCAAGCTTTTGTCTTCTGGCCCTCTCCCGAAGCTTCCAAGGTCTCTTTTGTCCAGAAAAAAATCATCAAAAAGTTTCGTGGCATTTGGACTTCGTTTGGTACTAATTTCCTGGAAAACCAAAAACAAGCAGAAAATAGCAACTGGCACTTGGCACTAGGTTAATAGGTTAGTCCTAGAAATGATATAAAATAGCATATAAATGCATAATAAACATCCAAGATTGATATTATAATAGCATGGAACAATCAAAAATTATAGATACGTTGGAGACGTATCAGTTATCACAATATCTCTTATTCAATTAATGCATCTATATACTTGGTAATGGGTGAAAGGCTCGGCCTTTTGCCTGTTGTTTTGTTCCACTCATGCCACCCTAGTTTCCGTAATACCGGTGTTATGTTCCTTGATGAGCGCTTCTAACACATGTGGGGTATATGGGGCCCCCTGATCATTCGTTTTAGGATAAACTTCTCCAGCAAGGCCTAACATTGGTTTTACCATTTGCCTAATAACAACTAAAACTTGCATAGGGACTTTCTGGACCCCACGGATAATTAATCAACAAACCGGGCCAGTGCTCCTCATGAGTGTTGGTCCACCTACCTAGCAGTCGGCGGTGCCACCTCGGGGCAACTCGAGGTCTTTTGGCTGTCGTCCACTCAGCATAGACGGTTGTGTCCTGAGAACGAGATATGCGTGGCTCTTATCGGGGTGTCGACACACCGAGAGGTCTTGCTAGTTTAGTTTACCTTCTACGAGTGGCTTGTCCACCGGGATTCCTTATAGGCATCGTGTTATCATGTTGTGAGGTTTTTCCATCGGATGCGTGTGGTAATTTGTGATGGACTACTTGGAGCACCCCTGCAGGGTTAAATCTTTCGAAAAGCCGTGCCCGTGGTTATGTGGCGACTTGGAAATTTATAACCTCCGGTTGTAGAGAACTTGACACTAAATCCAATTAAAATACACCAACTACGTGCGTGACCGTGATCGTCTCTTTTCGAGGGAGTTCGGGAAGAGAACACGGTGGGGTTATGTTTGACTCGTAAGTAGGTGTTCAGGATCACTTCTTGATCATGCTAGATTGCGACCGTTTATGCGTAGTTACTCTTCTTATTCTTGTACTCGTAAGTTAGCCACCATACAATGCTTAGTGCTTGACGCAACCTCACCACTTATCCATTCCATACCCATTAAGCTTTGCTAGTCTTGATACCCATGATAATGGGATTGCTGAGTCCTCGTGGCTCACAGATTACTACAACAACAGGTGCAGGTACAGGTAAAGCGATGATTTGACGCGAGCGCGATGCATGTTTGCTTTTGGAGTTCTTCTTCTGCTTCTTCTTCTTTGTCGTCGACCATAGGATGGGTTCCTGGTTGGCAGCCTGGGACTAGCAGGGTGGATGTCGTTCTCATTTTTTCGTTTGATTTCATCCGTAGTCGAATCCTGCTCTTCTGTCTGATGATTGTTATGTATTGGTGTATTGATGTATTCATGCTGTAGCTTGTGGCGAGTGTAAGCCTTTATCTGGTATTCTCATCTATTCAGTACATGTATGATGTAATGATATCCACCTTGCGAAGCGTCTTCGATATGCGCTTCTATCCTTAGTGGGGCTTCTGAGTTCCTTGAGGATTGGACCGCATATTGGGCGTGACACTGGTGCTCACTTTCTCACTCTCTCGCTCTCTCTGCTCCTATTCTTCGACCACGACCACCCTGCCGTCGCCGCCGTTCATGCTTCTCGGCGTTGAACATGCCTTCTTGGAAGGATGGAGAGGAGAGCTCGGACGACGACATCAACATGGTTAGCATGGAACCGGAGCTATTTGTAAGTCTACAACACTCTAGGGTTAGGGTTAGGGTTAGGTTTCGTGAAATTGGGGATTTTTCATTTTCAGTTCAGATTTGCCTCTCTCTGCTCATAACTAATGGTTATTTGTGGTGCAATACTTCAGGAAACACCAGACACTGTGGTGGATCCAGCTTTCTGTGGATTAGTGATTGAATCCGAGCCAAAATGCATGCTTCATGGTCAGAGGCCAAAGAAGATGGTAGCTTTTGAGGGTTCTTTGACTGGCAGGAGGTTCCTAGGTTGTCCTGTGCAGGTCTGTACTCATGCTGTAATCCTAGGTTAATTCTGTGACATGTTGTGGTGCTAAACATAAATTTGTGTTGTGGCATGTAAATGATGCAGTTAGTAGAATTTTTACAGTTACCTGAATGATGTAGTTAACTGTATTTTGCAGTTAACTGAATGATGTAGTTAACTGCATAATCCTAGGTTAATTCTGTGACATGTTGTGGTGTAAACTGAATCAGTGCATTGAACTGAATTTATTAGTCCCTGTTAATCCTAGGTTAATTTTGCAGTTAATTGAATTAGTGCATTGAACTGAATTTATTAGTCCTTGTTAACTGAATTACTAATTGTTAAAATTGATTTTGTAGCATGGAGGTGTAAACTGTGGTGTTGTGTAGTGGGTTGATGCTCCTTGGCCTGAGATACTGCAAAGGTGCTTAGCTAAGCTATGGGACATGTACCATGAGCAAAACCTGGGTAGAGTGAAGGACAAAGAGGCTCATTGTAACACCCCCAGATTCATGCTATAGTAATCTCCACCTAATGATGCCATGTCATCATGTTTTTCTAATCCAAATATGCCACTTGTCCAAAATCCAATTCAAAATCCTCTTTGTAATACAAGTCAAATATTTGCATCTTCAAATGAGCCAGCAAAATAGTTCACATTATGGCAAATAATCCCTAAGTATTTGTCATGTGGATACCAACCTTATTTGGATTCCCAAAATGCCCCTGGATATTTAAAACAATGGTCCAGCAGCACTTCTTCCCTCTTTTAAATTCCAACAAAATTCAAATGAATTCCAATAATCCCCAAAGTTTTTGTGGCAGTGCTTAATAATGCATAGTAATTATTGAGACAAATTCCACATTTAACAGAAGTCATTTGGTGGCTCATTTAATTGCAAACAATGGCTATTTTGTTTGAACAGAAAAAAGAAATGAAAAAGGCCAAATACCTACTGTTGTGCTGGGCTTGAGTGGCTACAGGGCAGCCCAACCCACTCCCCTGGTCATCCCCTACCTCTCTCCCTCTCTCCTGGCGTGTCGCCGCAGCAGAGCATGCACGCCCGTGGCCCCCCTCCCTCTGGTCGACAGCACAACGCCGCGGTGGGCTACAAGGACCCCCCCTCGTGCCCCCTCTGGCAAACCTAACGCCCCACCTCCCCTCTCTCACTCGCCCCCTTCTTCTCCGTCGGCGCCCGAGCGCGTCCATGGCCGCGCCTCACCGTTGACGCGGCCACCGCCCTCCTCTCGCCGTCCAACGGCGCCCGGAGCCTTCCTCGCCCTCGTCCTCATTCGGCCCGCGCGCTCGATTGACCGGAGCTGCCCCGAAACGCCGCCATCGGGCCGTCTTCCCCGACTGCGGCCGCCGCTGCTCCTCATCGATCCGCCACCGCCAGAACCTCCCCGAGCTCGCCTTGCACCCCTACCGGACTGCGGTGAGGGCCGTCTCGCCTTCCCACTCTCCCCTGGCTCGCGCACGGCCTTTAGCCACCTCTCCTGAGAGCTCCCGTAGCCATCGCCGCCGGCCGTCGTCGTTATCACCACTCCCCCCTGGTGCTATCCATGGCCACCATCGAACGCGACGCACTGCACCCGTTCGAACGGTGTGCCCCGCCACCCATTTGGTCACCGGAGCACAGCTCCGGTGGGCCTCCGCCACGTCGGCCACATCGTCGGTGAGCTCCCAGCGCGCGGGCACGTTTAAAGAGCCGGCTGGCCCACTGCCATGTGGGGCCCGGCCGGTTAGTTTAAGGGCTAATCTAACTACCTAAACTAAATAGCCACTGACTGTGGGGCCCCACCCACTAACTAACCAGTTAATTAGTTTAACTAATCTAACTAGACACTGACAGTGGCTCCCACCTGACTTAATTAAACTAATAAAGCAATTTAGTTAAATGTCTCACTGACAAGTGGGGCCCAGCCCACTGTTCCAGCGGATAAGGCTGGTCCAGTCAGCCTGCTGACTGGACAGCTGGCCCACTGTCAGCCTCTGCTGACTGGGATGTTGACTCAGTCAATAGGGCCCACCAGTCAGCCACTATGTGTGCTAACTGGGTACAAAACTGGGTGAACTTAGCATTTTCATTTACTGTTTAAATTTGAATTTAGTAATTAAAATAATTTCTAAAAATTGCTAAAACTTTGAAAATTAATAGAAATTAAACCGTAACTCCGATGAAAATGATTTATATATGAAAAATGCTCAGAAAAATATGACAAATCTGAATATGCCCTTCATGTAGCTGTTGGATAACTCTAACACTGCAAACATGGAACCTTCCCCTCCAGCTCCATATACCGATAACCGTTCGGAGCTGGGAAAACATCCCCGAATAATTTCCCGCTCCGTCTGCAATGTGTAGTGCTGCATTAGGCCACCCCTAGCATAGCTTTTTGCCATGTCATGCTTTGTGTTGCATTTGTATGCTTGTATTTATTTGTTTCCTCCCCCTCTTCTCTCCGATAGACTCTGAGACTGCTGATGATCCGGTGATCGTCTACTACGTTGAAGATCCGTATCTGTCTGCAGAGCAACCAGGCAAGCAAAACCCCCTTGATCATTTCAATATCGCCCAATTCTTTTCTCCCTCGTGCTTGCATTAGAATTTGCTACTGTTACTATTAGCTCCTATTCTGATGCACAGCCTGTTTTTGTAACTGTTGTTGATACCATACCTGCTATCCTATATGCCTACTGTAGATTGGTTAGCGTTCCATCAGTGGCCCCACATTATTGTCCGTGTTGCTATGCTTAGTCTCCGGATGTTTCGATCAGTATGATCGATGTGCTGAGACCGTCACACCTCCGCACCTCACCCCCTTAGTTGTACGACTCTGCAGAGCTACTATCGAGTGTCGAGGGTGATACCTTGTACCTCACTCCTGATGATGGCTCTGTAGCATAGCTAGTCGGTGGTGGATTACCGAGGGTGATTCCTCTTCACCACCTTCGATGACGACTCTGTTGTGCAACCCCTCAAGCGTGGACCAACGAGGGTGATTCCTCCGAGTTCACCTTGACGGATACATCGAGCGGGAATCCATCGAGGGTGATTCCTCGGATTTCCCCCTTGATGACACGGACACACTGTTACTGTTACCTGCTGCCCCTTTAGTTTACTGTTGCTGCGGGACTGTAGGGACAGATGGTACCACCCCGGTAGAGGTGGACCTGAGTTCCCGATAGTCTCTTGTGAGTCGGGTTGACCTGGAGGGTACCCGCGAGATAATTACGCGGCACGGCCGGGCATTCTTAGCCCTTGTCGTAAGTCTGCGAGACGGGGCGACGGGGTCACATGATCGTGCCCCCCCCCCCCCCCCCCCCCCCCCCCCCCCCCCCCCCCCCCCCCCCCCCCCCCCCCCCCCCCCCCCCCCCCCCCCCCCCCCCCCCCCCCCCCCCCCCCCCCCCCCCCCCCCCCCCCCCCCCCCCCCCCCCCCCCCCCCCCCCCCCCCCCCCCCCCCCCCCCCCCCCCCCCCCCCCCCCCCCCCCCCCCCCCCCCCCCCCCCCCCCCCCCCCCCCCCCCCCCCCCCCCCCCCCCCCCCCCCCCCCCCCCCCCCCCCCCCCCCCCCCCCCCCCCCCCCCCCCCCCCCCCCCCCCCCCCCCCCCCCCCCCCCCCCCCCCCCCCCCCCCCCCCCCCCCCCCCCCCCCCCCCCCCCCCCCCCCCCCCCCCCCCCCCCCCCCCCCCCCCCCCCCCCCCCCCCCCCCCCCCCCCCCCCCCCCCCCCCCCCCCCCCCCCCCCCCCCCCCCCCCCCCCCCCCCCCCCCCCCCCCCCCCCCCCCCCCCCCCCCCCCCCCCCCCCCCCCCCCCCCCCCCCCCCCCCCCCCCCCCCCCCCCCCCCCCCCCCCCCCCCCCCCCCCCCCCCCCCCCCCCCCCCCCCCCCCCCCCCCCCCCCCCCCCCCCCCCCCCCCCCCCCCCCCCCCCCCCCCCCCCCCCCCCCCCCCCCCCCCCCCCCCCCCCCCCCCCCCCCCCCCCCCCCCCCCCCCCCCCCCCCCCCCCCCCCCCCCCCCCCCCCCCCCCCCCCCCCCCCCCCCCCCCCCCCCCCCCCCCCCCCCCCCCCCCCCCCCCCCCCCCCCCCCCCCCCCCCCCCCCCCCCCCCCCCCCCCCCCCCCCCCCCCCCCCCCCCCCCCCCCCCCCCCCCCCCCCCCCCCCCCCCCCCCCCCCCCCCCCCCCCCCCCCCCCCCCCCCCCCCCCCCCCCCCCCCCCCCCCCCCCCCCCCCCCCCCCCCCCCCCCCCCCCCCCCCCCCCCCCCCCCCCCCCCCCCCCCCCCCCCCCCCCCCCCCCCCCCCCCCCCCCCCCCCCCCCCCCCCCCCCCCCCCCCCCCCCCCCCCCCCCCCCCCCCCCCCCCCCCCCCCCCCCCCCCCCCCCCCCCCCCCCCCCCCCCCCCCCCCCCCCCCCCCCCCCCCCCCCCCCCCCCCCCCCCCCCCCCCCCCCCCCCCCCCCCCCCCCCCCCCCCCCCCCCCCCCCCCCCCCCCCCCCCCCCCCCCCCCCCCCCCCCCCCCCCCCCCCCCCCCCCCCCCCCCCCCCCCCCCCCCCCCCCCCCCCCCCCCCCCCCCCCCCCCCCCCCCCCCCCCCCCCCCCCCCCCCCCCCCCCCCCCCCCCCCCCCCCCCCCCCCCCCCCCCCCCCCCCCCCCCCCCCCCCCCCCCCCCCCCCCCCCCCCCCCTAATAATACTAAAAATTTAGGTGGCTTTGGAAGAGCTGATGGGAGTAGAAAAATATGCATATGCAGACACGTGGGGAGCTGAGGCAGTAGAGCAAGGCCGCTTTCGAAGAACTTATACCTGAGGGTCGCCGGGATGTCGGCGGCGGCAGGTTGGATCTGCGGACAATACGGCAGGGAGGAAGAAGGGTCGAAGGACCTCCGGAGCCAGCGTTGTGCCGGAGAGAACGGCACGAGCAGAGGATCAGGCCCCTCCGGCAGCTGTGGGTTTCCTCCCTCGGCGGCGATGACCGCGTGAACGATCCCTGCGGTCGCCAGCACCGTCTAGGAACGCTGTGCGGTGCGGGGCCGCAGGCCGGCGCCTTGGATGATTTGGCACAGCCGACTGCCGCTCGCGTCCATCGCCTCCATAGGTGCTTGTGGCTTCTGGTCACTTGGTCTTGGATTGGAGTGAGCAGTGTTGCACAGAGACTTGGGAGTAGATGGATTGGAGTGGTGGGGCTATACTAGCAAGTAGTTGTACGTACTAGTACAATAGTGTGCTCACATAGCAATTTTGTCTCATGCAAGAGGCTGGCTATATGCATGCTCTAATGTTCGCAACTGCAATGTTCGGTTTGTGCTTGGCTCTTCGCCTCTTCGAGAAGACGAACAATGATGTTACTACTACTGCTTCTATAGTGTCGAATCCACTGCTGCATGTCCTTCCACCGCGAGCGGGATGGATAGCTTGTTGTAGAAGTACTACTAAGCAAAAGCCTGTCCTCGTTTGTGAGCAACCGCGCGCATGGGTGCCCCCCCCCCCCCCCCCCCCCCCCCCCCCCCCCCCCCCCCCCCCCCCCCCCCCCCCCCCCCCCCCCCCCCCCCCCCCCCCCCCCCCCCCCCCCCCCCCCCCCCCCCCCCCCCCCCCCCCCCCCCCCCCCCCCCCCCCCCCCCCCCCCCCCCCCCCCCCCCCCCCCCCCCCCCCCCCCCCCCCCCCCCCCCCCCCCCCCCCCCCCCCCCCCCCCCCCCCCCCCCCCCCCCCCCCCCCCCCCCCCCCCCCCCCCCCCCCCCCCCCCCCCCCCCCCCCCCCCCCCCCCCCCCCCCCCCCCCCCCCCCCCCCCCCCCCCCCCCCCCCCCCCCCCCCCCCCCCCCCCCCCCCCCCCCCCCCCCCCCCCCCCCCCCCCCCCCCCCCCCCCCCCCCCCCCCCCCCCCCCCCCCCCCCCCCCCCCCCCCCCCCCCCCCCCCCCCCCCCCCCCCCCCCCCCCCCCCCCCCCCCCCCCCCCCCCCCCCCCCCCCCCCCCCCCCCCCCCCCCCCCCCCCCCCCCCCCCCCCCCCCCCCCCCCCCCCCCCCCCCCCCCCCCCCCCCCCCCCCCCCCCCCCCCCCCCCCCCCCCCCCCCCCCCCCCCCCCCCCCCCCCCCCCCCCCCCCCCCCCCCCCCCCCCCCCCCCCCCCCCCCCCCCCCCCCCCCCCCCCCCCCCCCCCCCCCCCCCCCCCCCCCCCCCCCCCCCCCCCCCCCCCCCCCCCCCCCCCCCCCCCCCCCCCCCCCCCCCCCCCCCCCCCCCCCCCCCCCCCCCCCCCCCCCCCCCCCCCCCCCCCCCCCCCCCCCCCCCCCCCCCCCCCCCCCCCCCCCCCCCCCCCCCCCCCCCCCCCCCCCCCCCCCCCCCCCCCCCCCCCCCCCCCCCCCCCCCCCCCCCCCCCCCCCCCCCCCCCCCCCCCCCCCCCCCCCCCCCCCCCCCCCCCCCCCCCCCCCCCCCCCCCCCCCCCCCCCCCCCCCCCCCCCCCCCCCCCCCCCCCCCCCCCCCCCCCCCCCCCCCCCCCCCCCCCCCCCCCCCCCCCCCCCCCCCCCCCCCCCCCCCCCCCCCCCCCCCCCCCCCCCCCCCCCCCCCCCCCCCCCCCCCCCCCCCCCCCCCCCCCCCCCCCCCCCCCCCCCCCCCCCCCCCCCCCCCCCCCCCCCCCCCCCCCCCCCCCCCCCCCCCCCCCCCCCCCCCCCCCCCCCCCCCCCCCCCCCCCCCCCCCCCCCCCCCCCCCCCCCCCCCCCCCCCCCCCCCCCCCCCCCCCCCCCCCCCCCCCCCCCCCCCCCCCCCCCCCCCCCCCCCCCCCCCCCCCCCCCCCCCCCCCCCCCCCCCCCCCCCCCCCCCCCCCCCCCCCCCCCCCCCCCCCCCCCCCCCCCCCCCCCCCCCCCCCCCCCCCCCCCCCCCCCCCCCCCCCCCCCCCCCCCCCCCCCCCCCCCCCCAAAACAGAATCTGTCAAAAACAGAACAGTCTGTAGTAATCTGTATCTAACGCATACTTCTGTAACTCAAAAAATTCTACCAAAATAGGAAATACTAGTTAATTTGTTTATTGATCTACTGAAATTGGAATCAGTATTTTATCACGTTCTGGTGATTTTTAACAATTGTTTTGGTGAGCAGAAAGTTTCTGATTTTTTCAGCAAGATCAAAGAACTATTATCCAAGAAGATCCTATAGGTTTTACTTGGCACAAACACTAATTAAAACATAAAAACAAATCTAACCAGAGGCTAGATCAAATATTTATTACTAAACAGAACCAAAAATCAATAAACAAAAATAAAATTGGGTTGCCTCCCAACAAGCGCTATCGTTTAACGCCCCTAGCTAGGCATAAAAGTGAAGATAGATCTAGGTATTATCATCTTTGGTCTTTAATTTTTTAGCGGAGTTATGCTCGAATCCGGGAGGTTCTTTACGTTTCCCTTCATATTCAGAAATTTTTAGATCTAAAGAATCCAACCGCTTATTGCAAAGAGTAATCAACATATTCATGCGGTGGAGATTTCCGCTAACACTCTTAAGAGGTTCAAGAGACTTTTGTAAAATTTTCGTTACTTCGCAAATTTTCTCAAAAACTTGTGTCTCTTCCTGGGTATGATGTGGCCCCTTTTGTTGAGGTAGTGTTCCCACTATTCCCTCTATGATTTCATGTGCAATACCGGGATCACTTTCGATAAAATTTCCTTTGGCAACGCAATCCAAGAGTTGTCTATGAGACATATTTAGTCCAACATAAAAATTGCGAAGCAAAATTCTAAAATTCACCTCTAGGGTGCAATTACGATAAGATTCCATCATTCTAAACCAAGCATCTTTTAAGTTTTCTCCTTGTCTTTGTTTGAAGTGAAGAACTTCGAACTCGGGAGACAAAGGAGCAGATAAAGGACTAGCCATAACGACGACGCAAGCGAGAAAGAGGCGAAGGGAAAAATAGGGCGAATAAAACGGCAAGGGTGAAGTGGGGGAGAGGAAAACGAGAGGCAAATAATGTAATGCGAGGGATAAGAGTTTGTGATGGGTACTTGGTATGTCTTGACTTGTGCGTAGACTCCCCGGCAACGGCGCCAGAAATCCTTCTTGCTACCTCTTGAGCACTGCGTTGGTTTTCCCTTGAAGAGGAAAGGGTGATGCAGTAAAGTAGCGTAAGTATTTCCCTCAGTTTTGAGAACCAAGGTATCAATCCAGTAGGAGGCCACACGCAAGTCCCTCGTACCTACACAAACAAATAAGAACCTTGCAACCAACGCGATAAAGGAGTTGTCAATCCCTTCATGGCCACTTGCAAAAGTGAGATCTGATAAAGATGATAAGATAATATTTTTGGTATTTTTATGATAAAGGTTGAAATTAAAGACTGCAAAATAAACGGCGACAGAAATAGCTTGTTGACGGAAGATTAATATGATGGAAAATAGACCCGGGGGCCATAGGTTTCACTAGTGGCTTCTCTCAAGATAGCATAAATATTACGGTGGGTGAACAAATTACTGTCGAGCAATTGATAGAATTGAGCATAGTTATGAGAATATCTAGGCATGATCATGTATATAGGCATCACGTCGGTGACAAGTAGACCGACTCCTGCCTGCATCTACTACTATTACTCCACACATCGACCGCTATCCAGCATGCATCTAGAGTATTAAGTTCATAAGAACAGAGTAACGCATTAAGCAAGATGACATGATGTAGAGGGATAAACTCAAGCAATATGATATAAACCCCATCTTTTTATCCTCAATGGCAACAATACAATACGTGTCGTTTCCCCTACTGTCACTGGGATCGAGCACCGCAAGATTGAACCCAAAGCTAAGCACTTCTCCCATTGCAAGAAAGATCAATCTAGTAGGCCAAACCAAACTGATAATTCGAAGAGACTTGCAAAGATAACCAATCATACATAAAAGAATTCAGAGGAGATTCAAATATTGTTCATAGATAATCTTGATCATAAACCCACAATTCATCGGATCTCGACAAACACACCGCAAAAGAAGATTACATCGAATAGATCTCCAAGAAGATCGAGGAGAACTTTGTATTGAGATCCAAAGAGAGAGAAGAAGCCATCTAGCTAATAACTATGGACCTGAAGGTCTGAGGTAAACTACTCACACATCATCGGAGAGGCTATGGTGTTGATGTAGAAGCCCTCCGTGATCAATTCCTCCTCCGGCGGAGCACCGGAAAAGGCCCCAAGATGGGATCTCACGGGTACAGAAGGTTGCGGCGGTGGAAATAGGGTTTCGTGGTCTGTTCTGATGTTTCCAGGGTATATGAGTATATATAGGCGAAGGAAGTCGATCAGGAGAGCTACGAGGGGCCCACGAGGGTGGGAGGCGCGCCCAGGGGGGCAGGCGCGCCTCCCTGCCTCGTGGCCTCCTCGTTGATTGCTTGACGTCCACTCCAAGTCCTCTGGATCATGTTTGTTCCAAAAATCACGTTCCCGAAGGTTTCATTCCGTTTGGATTCCGTTTGATATTCCTTTTCTGCGAAACACTGAAATAGGCAAAAAAACAGGAATTTGCACTGGGCCTTGGGTTAATAGGTTAGTCCCAAAAATAATATAAAAGCGTATAATAAATACCATTAAACATCCAAAACAGAATATATAATAGCATGGAACAATCAAAAATTATAGATACGTTGGAGACGTATCAGCCGCACGCCCCGGACCCTATACGACCGAAGTATCACCTTCGGGCATGGTCTTCATTGTCCTTCGCACCACCTGTTGATCGGGAGATATCCTCCGGGACGACACCTCAAAGTCGTCCACCCTATTGGGCGAGGAGGTCTGTGGAGGCGTCTCGCTTTCCATCATCTCCGGAAGAAGATCCCCCGAGGAAGAGGATTGTTGAGGAAGACTGCATGCCGGACTGCAAACATATATTCTAGATGTTACCCTTGTAACCGGAAAGGAACGGGATATGTTTAGGACACCCTTGTTCACTTACTATTCGGCTAAGGGCTTGTCCTTACGAAGGAACTGTGCGACAACGTTGTCTTCCGAACCCGAACTGCCTGACAGGGACATCTTCCCTCGCTTAGGAGCCTTTACCTCCAAGCCTTCGGAGGCGGCCCTTTTCTTACCATGGGGAGAAGGGATGTCAGCTTCTCCTTCTCTTTTGTCTTCGGACAAGGGAGTTCCAATCTCCCCGAACATAGTGTCTGGTGTACCTTCAGAATGGAGGCCACCTTTGGCCTTCTGGCTCTCCTCCTTGTCCTCCTTTGCCGGCACTTGATATGGTGCCGGAGCCAGCATCCTTGTTAACACGGGATCAGCTGAGTCTTCGGGAAGAGGGGCCGAACACCTAATTCATTCCGCCTTCTTTATCCAGCCCTGGTCGAAGATGGTTTTCTTAGTATCTTATAACGGGATGTTTAACTAAGCTGTGTTCGAGAGTCGAGTGCTTACCGAGGTATCCGGATGGTTGCTGTCGAGGCCGATGTCCTTGGTGGTATCCGGCCACTGTTTTCGTGTCCCAAAAATAACTTCCACATTCCTCTGTGCGTCGTGCCGAAGAAGTGCTGAAGGGTTCATGGTCCTTCCGGATTGAACTCCCACATGCGAAGGGGCCGTCGCTGGCACGAAAGGACCCGACGGACTAGCATTACCTGGATTACGTTGATGAGACCGGTGTCCTTCTCAAGGAGACTCTCCGGATGCGGCTTTGTCGAGCCCGCACTTCGTCAATTGATCCCCAGTCCAGCCCCTTATTGATCCATGATGCGAGCCGTACAAGAGGGCTGGATCAGAACGCAGGTGTAGCGGCCCACTTGGTACCACGGGGTTCAGTGATGTAAAACCACTCCCGCTGCCATAGGTTGGAAGTTTCTGTGAAAGAGCCTTTTGGCCAAAGAGTATTGGTGAGCTTGCTCACTGTAGCACCACCACACTCCGCTTGCTTCCCCTCGATTACCTTCAGCCTCACATTAAAGGTCTTGAGCCATAAGCCGAAGTGTGGGGGAATGCGGAGAAAGGCCTCACACATAACAATGAACGCCGAGATATGAAGAAAGGAGTCCGGAGCTAGATCATGAAAATCTAGCCTGTAATAGAACATGAGTCCACGAATGAATGGATGGAGAGCTAACCCTAGCCCCCGGAGGAAGTGGGAGATGAATACGACCCTCTCGCCGGATCTGGGAGTAGGAATAACCTGCCCTTTAGCAGGGAGCCTGTGGGGGATTTCCGCAGTCAGGTACCTTGCCGCCCGGAGCTTTGCGATATCCTCCTCTGTGACAGAGGAGGCCACCCACCGGCCTTGAGGGCTGGGTCCGGACATGACTGGGAGTCTCGGAGCAATTAAGTTGAAACCTGGGTGCTGGAACTCGAGGTTGGAAAGGTTGAGGAAGAGGTAGGCGTAGAGGAGAAAGACGGGTCTGTGCCCCTTTATAAAGGCGATGAATATCAAACGCCTCCTCATAGGCCTTAAAACCTGCCTATTCCCAAGGAATCATGCCAATGGAACGGTTGAGTTACCCACGCCCGTATTGATGAGAATCCCGCAATAAGGGGACACGATCTCTGCTTTGACAAGACGTGCCAATGAAACCGCGTCTCAAAACATGGAGCGGCAGGCTAAAAAATGGTTCGAAATAATGACCGGGTGGTGACGTGGTGTCACGCTACAAAAGTTGTCAGTGGATTGGACTCGTGAAATATTATACTCTCTGCGGTTGTGTGTGGTACTTGTTTTGCAGAGCCGGACACGTTCTTTGTGTTCGAAGGCTGTTTTGGAGTATTCGGAGAAGGAACCCGCCTTGCAATGCTGAAGACAATCTGCGCGCCGGACACCTCGTCATTGAAGCCTGGTTCAGGGGCTACTGAGGGAGTCTGATTAAGGGGTCCTCGGGCGTCCGGCCTGTTGGACATGGGCCGGACTGATGGGCCGTGAAGGTACAAGACAGAAGACTCTCTCCCGTGTCTGGATGGGACTCTCCTTGGCGTGGATGGCAAGCTTGGCGTTCGGATATGAAGATTCCTTTCTCTGTAACCGCCCCCCCCCCCCCCCCCCCCCCCCCCCCCCCCCCCCCCCCCCCCCCCCCCCCCCCCCCCCCCCCCCCCCCCCCCCCCCCCCCCCCCCCCCCCCCCCCCCCCCCCCCCCCCCCCCCCCCCCCCCCCCCCCCCCCCCCCCCCCCCCCCCCCCCCCCCCCCCCCCCCCCCCCCCCCCCCCCCCCCCCCCCCCCCCCCCCCCCCCCCCCCCCCCCCCCCCCCCCCCCCCCCCCCCCCCCCCCCCCCCCCCCCCCCCCCCCCCCCCCCCCCCCCCCCCCCCCCCCCCCCCCCCCCCCCCCCCCCCCCCCCCCCCCCCCCCCCCCCCCCCCCCCCCCCCCCCCCCCCCCCCCCCCCCCCCCCCCCCCCCCCCCCCCCCCCCCCCCCCCCCCCCCCCCCCCCCCCCCCCCCCCCCCCCCCCCCCCCCCCCCCCCCCCCCCCCCCCCCCCCCCCCCCCCCCCCCCCCCCCCCCCCCCCCCCCCCCCCCCCCCCCCCCCCCCCCCCCCCCCCCCCCCCCCCCCCCCCCCCCCCCCCCCCCCCCCCCCCCCCCCCCCCCCCCCCCCCCCCCCCCCCCCCCCCCCCCCCCCCCCCCCCCCCCCCCCCCCCCCCCCCCCCCCCCCCCCCCCCCCCCCCCCCCCCCCCCCCCCCCCCCCCCCCCCCCCCCCCCCCCCCCCCCCCCCCCCCCCCCCCCCCCCCCCCCCCCCCCCCCCCCCCCCCCCCCCCCCCCCCCCCCCCCCCCCCCCCCCCCCCCCCCCCCCCCCCCCCCCCCCCCCCCCCCCCCCCCCCCCCCCCCCCCCCCCCCCCCCCCCCCCCCCCCCCCCCCCCCCCCCCCCCCCCCCCCCCCCCCCCCCCCCCCCCCCCCCCCCCCCCCCCCCCCCCCCCCCCCCCCCCCCCCCCCCCCCCCCCCCCCCCCCCCCCCCCCCCCCCCCCCCCCCCCCCCCCCCCCCCCCCCCCCCCCCCCCCCCCCCCCCCCCCCCCCCCCCCCCCCCCCCCCCCCCCCCCCCCCCCCCCCCCCCCCCCCCCCCCCCCCCCCCCCCCCCCCCCCCCCCCCCCCCCCCCCCCCCCCCCCCCCCCCCCCCCCCCCCCCCCCCCCCCCCCCCCCCCCCCCCCCCCCCCCCCCCCCCCCCCCCCCCCCCCCCCCCCCCCCCCCCCCCCCCCCCCCCCCCCCCCCCCCCCCCCCCCCCCCCCCCCCCCCCCCCCCCCCCCCCCCCCCCCCCCCCCCCCCCCCCCCCCCCCCCCCCCCCCCCCCCCCCCCCCCCCCCCCCCCCCCCCCCCCCCCCCCCCCCCCCCCCCCCCCCCCCCCCCCCCCCCCCCCCCCCCCCCCCCCCCCCCCCCCCCCCCCCCCCCCCCCCCCCCCCCCCCCCCCCCCCCCCCCCCCCCCCCCCCCCCCCCCCCCCCCCCCCCCCCCCCCCCCCCCCCCCCCCCCCCCCCCCCCCCCCCCCCCCCCCCCCCCCCCCCCCCCCCCCCCCCCCCCCCCCCCCCCCCCCCCCCCCCCCCCCCCCCCCCCCCCCCCCCCCCCCCCCCCCCCCCCCCCCCCCCCCCCCCCCCCCCCCCCCCCCCCCCCCCCCCCCCCCCCCCCCCCCCCCCCCCCCCCCCCCCCCCCCCCCCCCCCCCCCCCCCCCCCCCCCCCCCCCCCCCCCCCCCCCCCCCCCCCCCCCCCCCCCCCCCCCCCCCCCCCCCCCCCCCCCCCCCCCCCCCCCCCCCCCCCCCCCCCCCCCCCCCCCCCCCCCCCCCCCCCCCCCCCCCCCCCCCCCCCCCCCCCCCCCCCCCCCCCCCCCCCCCCCCCCCCCCCCCCCCCCCCCCCCCCCCCCCCCCCCCCCCCCCTTACTTATCGAAAAGAGCTACAATTGATCCCCTATACTTGTGGGTCATCAATTTTGGATGCATGTAATGAGAGGTTGTCAGTCCATGGTGGTTTATGCTTATGTACTTTTGGCACAGTCTGTCACTCCTGGTGTTTTTGTAAGAACTTGATCAGTTCCTTAAATCCTGCACAATGAACAATGATTTCTCTATTACTATTGAGTTCACTTCCAAGAAGTCTGGTGAAACTTGGACTCTGACCAACATCTATGGTCCTTGTCAGCATGATCTTATAACCAACTTCATCAATTGGTTTCAAAACATTAAGATGGAGGATGATAAAAATTGGCTGGTATTGGGAGATTTTAACTATATTAGATATCCTCAGAACAGAAATAGAGCGGGTGGCAACATTCAAGACATGCTACATTTCAGTGAAGCGATAAATCAGCTAGCTCTGCTGGAGATCCCACTAAAAGGCATAAACTTCACATGGAGTAACATGCAAAATGCCCCTTTACTTGAAAAACTAGACTAGTTCTTCACATCAGAAGCATGGACTTTATCATACCCGGACACAACTGCTATCCCCTTGGCCAGAACCACTTCAGATCATACTCCTTGTGTTATCAAGATTGGTACATCTATCCCAAAATAAAAAATCTTCAGATTTGAGAATTTCTGGCTTGAGCACAGTCAATTTAAACAAGTGGTTAAAGAGATATGGGAACAACCAGTACCAGAAACAGATAGTGCAAAAATCATTTCTGCAAAATTCAGGAGACTCAGGAAAGGACTAAAGAACTGGTCCAAGAACATCTCTGACCTTAAAGCTATCATCAGAAATACCAATGAGGTTATCATATTTTTTGATTATCTATAGGAGTACATGCCACTGTCCAGGGATGAAGTAAAGGGCAGAAACATCCTTAAAGAGCACCTTGCAAGGGTATTGATATTTCAAAAAAAAATTGGAAGCAAAGGGCAACCATCAGAGCCATCAAGGTGGGAGAAGCAAACACAAAGTACTTTCAAGCCAAAGCCACTATCAAGATGAGGAACAACTGTATTGCTATGCTCAAAGACTCAAATGG
Organism: Thinopyrum obtusiflorum; assembly: GCA_036873465.1. Lineage (NCBI taxonomy): Eukaryota > Viridiplantae > Streptophyta > Magnoliopsida > Poales > Poaceae > Thinopyrum > Thinopyrum obtusiflorum. The sequence goes on along the minus strand of JAAAWM010011468.1, from coordinate 38,221 downwards.
CATTGAACACCAGGATCACCAATCCAAAGCTGCTATTCTCTTCGGTGCTTTTAAGGAAAGACTAGGAACTCACAGACAAACTAGTAACCCTTTGTTGCTACACAACTTGTTGCAGCCAGATCAAATGCTTCAAGATCTGGAAGCACCTTTTACACATGAGGAAATTGATAACATCATCAAGCAGATGCCTAATGACAAAGCACTAGGTCCTGATGGTTTCGATGCTGCATTTCTCAAGGCTTGTTGGGACATAACTGCACCTGATTTTTACCACCTAATTCAAGATTTTCATGAGGGAAAAGCACACATTCAGAGTATTAAGTACTCTTACATCACCTTGATTCCCAAAAATAGCTCTGCAGCCACTCCAGGTGAATTCAGACCCATATCCCTCCTCATTTGTACTCTCAAGATTATCACAAAACTGCTGGCCAACAGGTTACAAAAAGTCATCCTGATATTGATACACAAGAATCAATATGGTTTCCTTAATAACAGGAGCATTCAGGACTACCTGGCATGGGCATATGAATACCTACATCAATTCCACCAATCCAAGAAGGAAATCTTACTCCTCAAACTTGATTTTGAAAAGGCTTTTGACCTTCTCAACCATGACACCATCATTGAGATCTTGGAAGCTAAAGGATTTGGGCTGAGATGGATCTACTGGATCAAGCAAATATACAACGCTGGTTACTCCTCTGTTCTGCTTAATGGAGTACCTGGTAAACAGTTCCTGTGTAAAACTGGTGTAAGACAGGGAGACCCTCTATCCCCTCTGATCTTTGTGATTGCAGCAGATCTCCTCCAGTCTATGATGAATGAAGCTATGAGCAACTCTCTCATTGAACCACCAATCAAACATGCCTCATGCCCAGAATTTCCCATAATTCAGTATGCAGATGATACTGTTCTGGTACTTCCTGCTGTCTCCAACCAACTAATCACTACTAGGGAAAAGCCTAGCAGCAGCGCGGGTTCTAGGTATATCAGTAGCGCGGGGACCGGCGCTACTAATAAGGCGCTACAGCTAACCCATAGCAGCAGCGCGTGCGCGCCCGCGCTACTGCTATAAAAGTGTAGCAGCAGCGTGCTGCGTGGAAGCTCGCTACTGCTAATAGCTCTAGCGCGCTTTGGCCGTACGCGCTACTGCTATAGTCATGCTGCTGCTAACTTTCCTCCACTCGCTACTGCTAATTTTAGTAGTTTTTGATTATTTTTTTCTGCATATTTGTTTTGTATTTGAACAGGCTTTATACAAGAATCTTTAGCACATACAAATGTCATCATCATACACATACAAATGTCTGCGAGACCACAAATGTAATCATAGCATATACATACAGATAGTCTCATCATAATCATCATCCAACACAAAGTGGTATCTCGTCATCATCTCGAAAATAGCGATACATGCAAGTCTCGAATACTTGCAACTACAATGTCATCCATCTAAACAATGATATACGCGAGAAGTGCTATCACTATGAGTGATACCCCCCCCCCCCCCCCCCCCCCCCCCCCCCCCCCCCCCCCCCCCCCCCCCCCCCCCCCCCCCCCCCCCCCCCCCCCCCCCCCCCCCCCCCCCCCCCCCCCCCCCCCCCCCCCCCCCCCCCCCCCCCCCCCCCCCCCCCCCCCCCCCCCCCCCCCCCCCCCCCCCCCCCCCCCCCCCCCCCCCCCCCCCCCCCCCCCCCCCCCCCCCCCCCCCCCCCCCCCCCCCCCCCCCCCCCCCCCCCCCCCCCCCCCCCCCCCCCCCCCCCCCCCCCCCCCCCCCCCCCCCCCCCCCCCCCCCCCCCCCCCCCCCCCCCCCCCCCCCCCCCCCCCCCCCCCCCCCCCCCCCCCCCCCCCCCCCCCCCCCCCCCCCCCCCCCCCCCCCCCCCCCCCCCCCCCCCCCCCCCCCCCCCCCCCCCCCCCCCCCCCCCCCCCCCCCCCCCCCCCCCCCCCCCCCCCCCCCCCCCCCCCCCCCCCCCCCCCCCCCCCCCCCCCCCCCCCCCCCCCCCCCCCCCCCCCCCCCCCCCCCCCCCCCCCCCCCCCCCCCCCCCCCCCCCCCCCCCCCCCCCCCCCCCCCCCCCCCCCCCCCCCCCCCCCCCCCCCCCCCCCCCCCCCCCCCCCCCCCCCCCCCCCCCCCCCCCCCCCCCCCCCCCCCCCCCCCCCCCCCCCCCCCCCCCCCCCCCCCCCCCCCCCCCCCCCCCCCCCCCCCCCCCCCCCCCCCCCCCCCCCCCCCCCCCCCCCCCCCCCCCCCCCCCCCCCCCCCCCCCCCCCCCCCCCCCCCCCCCCCCCCCCCCCCCCCCCCCCCCCCCCCCCCCCCCCCCCCCCCCCCCCCCCCCCCCCCCCCCCCCCCCCCCCCCCCCCCCCCCCCCCCCCCCCCCCCCCCCCCCCCCCCCCCCCCCCCCCCCCCCCCCCCCCCCCCCCCCCCCCCCCCCCCCCCCCCCCCCCCCCCCCCCCCCCCCCCCCCCCCCCCCCCCCCCCCCCCCCCCCCCCCCTTCGTTGTTCGACATGTTTCCTATGATTAAGTCTCCTTGTTTAATTCTAAAAGTATGAAAAAATGAGAAATGACATAAAAAAGAAATCTATGTTTGCCGGAATGTCATTTCCCAGCAACTCCCAGCACTCGATATGCCTACTATCTAGCACGAATCATGCCAAAATTCACGGAAAATTTCGGCATGACCTTTGCTAAAAAATGGACATATCGAGCGCCTGAAATTCACCGGAACGGAAATGAATCAACATTCCGGCGTAACATAGGCCACTCGGATCATTTACCCTGCACATAATCATCATTTTCCAAATATGACATGTCCAAAACATCACATGTCCAAATTCCAAACATGACATGTCCAACACATGACATGTCCACATATCACATGTCCAGTTCAAATTTGCATATAAATTCAGCCTACCTAAATTCAGCCTACCTAAATTTGCTTTAACAAGGGATGTTGATTTGGACAATTGCTTAAATGCTGCCTTTTCTTTTAACTACAATTGCTTAACCCTAAATTTCTATCCTATTTTAAAACCTAGCTAAATTCATAACTAAATAGATAACCTAATTAACCTACTGCCCTAACTAAAACCTAAGTAAATTAACCGAAGAACCCTAGCTAGCAGAGAGAGGAGGAGTGCTGGGGGGTTTACAGAGGGTGCAGGGGCGAGGAGGCAGGCCCGACGACGGCCGAGGTTGGGAGGGGAGGAAGCAGAGGAGGGAGGCGTGGCGCATCGGGGTCGGGGGCGAGCGCTGGGGTCGGGGGCGAGCGCCGGGGCGCGGCGAGGGCAGGGCCCCGGCGGTGCGACGAGGGAAGAGAGAGTGGGGATTTGGGGGGAAAAGAGGCGGGATGAAGCAGAGAGAGTGAGGATTTTGGGTTAAGTGGACGTAGCAGTAGCGCGTTTAGAGCAAACGCGCTACTACTATTACAGGCAGCTATAGCGGTTTTATACGGAAACCGCTACTGCTACCTTGACTAGCTGTAGCTCTTTCTCAGTAAAGCGCTACTGCTATAACCAGTACCTATATAATAGTTTTCCTTTTTATTTTCCTTTATTTTCTCTCACTTTTCTTTTCTTTTTTTCCGAGAGTAGTGAACGAAGGGAAGGCGATATATATTGCATCATTTGACGGTTAAATATGTATACAAAATAGGGACATATATATTACATCATTGGACCCATGCATAATAATGGCTAAGTGTGTATACAAAATAGGAACATATATATATATATATTACATCATTTGACCGATAACATACGGTTCCTCAGCGTTGACGTTTTCGTTTTTGAGTCAGCTTCTTTCCCTTCTTGTTCGTTGAAGGGGGGGGGGGGGGGGGGGGGGGGGGGGGGGGGGGGGGGGGGGGGGGGGGGGGGGGGGGGGGGGGGGGGGGGGGGGGGGGGGGGGGGGGGGGGGGGGGGGGGGGGGGGGGGGGGGGGGGGGGGGGGGGGGGGGGGGGGGGGGGGGGGGGGGGGGGGGGGGGGGGGGGGGGGGGGGGGGGGGGGGGGGGGGGGGGGGGGGGGGGGGGGGGGGGGGGGGGGGGGGGGGGGGGGGGGGGGGGGGGGGGGGGGGGGGGGGGGGGGGGGGGGGGGGGGGGGGGGGGGGGGGGGGGGGGGGGGGGGGGGGGGGGGGGGGGGGGGGGGGGGGGGGGGGGGGGGGGGGGGGGGGGGGGGGGGGGGGGGGGGGGGGGGGGGGGGGGGGGGGGGGGGGGGGGGGGGGGGGGGGGGGGGGGGGGGGGGGGGGGGGGGGGGGGGGGGGGGGGGGGGGGGGGGGGGGGGGGGGGGGGGGGGGGGGGGGGGGGGGGGGGGGGGGGGGGGGGGGGGGGGGGGGGGGGGGGGGGGGGGGGGGGGGGGGGGGGGGGGGGGGGGGGGGGGGGGGGGGGGGGGGGGGGGGGGGGGGGGGGGGGGGGGGGGGGGGGGGGGGGGGGGGGGGGGGGGGGGGGGGGGGGGGGGGGGGGGGGGGGGGGGGGGGGGGGGGGGGGGGGGGGGGGGGGGGGGGGGGGGGGGGGGGGGGGGGGGGGGGGGGGGGGGGGGGGGGGGGGGGGGGGGGGGGGGGGGGGGGGGGGGGGGGGGGGGGGGGGGGGGGGGGGGGGGGGGGGGGGGGGGGGGGGGGGGGGGGGGGGGGGGGGGGGGGGGGGGGGGGGGGGGGGGGGGGGGGGGGGGGGGGGGGGGGGGGGGGGGGGGGGGGGGGGGGGGGGGGGGGGGGGGGGGGGGGGGGGGGGGGGGGGGGGGGGGGGGGGGGGGGGGGGGGGGGGGGGGGGGGGGGGGGGGGGGGGGGGGGGGGGGGGGGGGGGGGGGGGGGGGGGGGGGGGGGGGGGGGGGGGGGGGGGGGGGGGGGGGGGGGGGGGGGGGGGGGGGGGGGGGGGGGGGGGGGGGGGGGGGGGGGGGGGGGGGGGGGGGGGGGGGGGGGGGGGGGGGGGGGGGGGGGGGGGGGGGGGGGGGGGGGGGGGGGGGGGGGGGGGGGGGGGGGGGGGGGGGGGGGGGGGGGGGGGGGGGGGGGGGGGGGGGGGGGGGGGGGGGGGGGGGGGGGGGGGGGGGGGGGGGGGGGGGGGGGGGGGGGGGGGGGGGGGGGGGGGGGGGGGGGGGGGGGGGGGGGGGGGGGGGGGGGGGGGGGGGGGGGGGGGGGGGGGGGGGGGGGGGGGGGGGGGGGGGGGGGGGGGGGGGGGGGGGGGGGGGGGGGGGGGGGGGGGGGGGGGGGGGGGGGGGGGGGGGGGGGGGGGGGGGGGGGGGGGGGGGGGGGGGGGGGGGGGGGGGGGGGGGGGGGGGGGGGGGGGGGGGGGGGGGGGGGGGGGGGGGGGGGGGGGGGGGGGGGGGGGGGGGGGGGGGGGGGGGGGGGGGGGGGGGGGGGGGGGGGGGGGGGGGGGGGGGGGGGGGGGGGGGGGGGGGGGGGGGGGGGGGGGGGGGGGGGGGGGGGGGGGGGGGGGGGGGGGGGGGGGGGGGGGGGGGGGGGGGGGGGGGGGGGGGGGGGGGGGGGGGGGGGGGGGGGGGGGGGGGGGGGGGGGGGGGGGGGGGGGGGGGGGGGGGGGGGGGGGGGGGGGGGGGGGGGGGGGGGGGGGGGGGGGGGGGGGGGGGGGGGGGGGGGGGGGGGGGGGGGGGGGGGGGGGGGGGGGGGGGGGGGGGGGGGGGGGGGGGGGGGGGGGGGGGGGGGGGGGGGGGGGGGGGGGGGGGGGGGGGGGGGGGGGGGGGGGGGGGGGGGGGGGGGGGGGGGGGGGGGGGGGGGGGGGGGGGGGGGGGGGGGGGGGGGGGGGGGGGGGGGGGGGGGGGGGGGGGGGGGGGGGGGGGGGGGGGGGGGGGGGGGGGGGGGGGGGGGGGGGGGGGGGGGGGGGGGGGGGGGGGGGGGGGGGGGGGGGGGGGGGGGGGGGGGGGGGGGGGGGGGGGGGGGGGGGGGGGGGGGGGGGGGGGGGGGGGGGGGGGGGGGGGGGGGGGGGGGGGGGGGGGGGGGGGGGGGGGGGGGGGGGGGGGGGGGGGGGGGGGGGGGGGGGGGGGGGGGGGGGGGGGGGGGGGGGGGGGGGGGGGGGGGGGGGGGGGGGGGGGGGGGGGGGGGGGGGGGGGGGGGGGGGGGGGGGGGGGGGGGGGGGGGGGGGGGGGGGGGGGGGGGGGGGGGGGGGGGGGGGGGGGGGGGGGGGGGGGGGGGGGGGGGGGGGGGGGGGGGGGGGGGGGGGGGGGGGGGGGGGGGGGGGGGGGGGGGGGGGGGGGGGGGGGGGGGGGGGGGGGGGGGGGGGGGGGGGGGGGGGGGGGGGGGGGGGGGGGGGGGGGGGGGGGGGGGGGGGGGGGGGGGGGGGGGGGGGGGGGGGGGGGGGGGGGGGGGGGGGGGGGGGGGGGGGGGGGGGGGGGGGGGGGGGGGGGGGGGGGGGGGGGGGGGGGGGGGGGGGGGGGGGGGGGGGGGGGGGGGGGGGGGGGGGGGGGGGGGGGGGGGGGGGGGGGGGGGGGGGGGGGGGGGGGGGGGGGGGGGGGGGGGGGGGGGGGGGGGGGGGGGGGGGGGGGGGGGGGGGGGGGGGGGGGGGGGGGGGGGGGGGGGGGGGGGGGGGGGGGGGGGGGGGGGGGGGGGGGGGGGGGGGGGGGGGGGGGGGGGGGGGGGGGGGGGGGGGGGGGGGGGGGGGGGGGGGGGGGGGGGGGGGGGGGGGGGGGGGGGGGGGGGGGGGGGGGGGGGGGGGGGGGGGGGGGGGGGGGGGGGGGGGGGGGGGGGGGGGGGGGGGGGGGGGGGGGGGGGGGGGGGGGGGGGGGGGGGGGGGGGGGGGGGGGGGGGGGGGGGGGGGGGGGGGGGGGGGGGGGGGGGGGGGGGGGGGGGGGGGGGGGGGGGGGGGGGGGGGGGGGGGGGGGGGGGGGGGGGGGGGGGGGGATTCTTACAGATATGCATTTGATCAAGGCAATGAGGTGTATCGAGTTTGTGCCAGTACTCCAAGTCCCAGAACACAGACCTCGTCTTCCATACCTTCAGCAGCGGCTCCGGCGCCTTTTTCATCGTCTTTCCCAGCGCGGGGCACTCCTTCCAGTTTTTCAACAGCTCATCGATTTCGGCACCGCTCCGCTTACGTGGAGGTCCTCGATGCTCAGCGTGACCATTGAATAGATCTCCACGGTTTCTCCACGGGTCGTCCTGTTCGAGCCATCTTCGATACCCCATGTACACGATTTTCCCAGACCCGCCATCTTTCCTTGACGTTAGCTGCTGAGACGTCGTATCATCCATGCACCGCGTGCATCCGCAATATCCATGGCACACCTGGCCTGCGACATATCCTTAACCGAGATAGTCGTGCACCGTCGTGATCAGCGCGGCTCTCATGTAGAAATACTCGCCTTTGCTGGCGTCCCATGTCTTGGCCGGTGTTTTCCATAACGTGTCTAACTCCTCTTGAAGTAGCCCCAGATACAAATTAATGTTATTTCCTGGTTGTTTCGGCCCTTGAATTAGCATGCTCATGTGAATGTACTTCGACTTCATGCACAACCAGGGGGGGAGGTTGTACATCCATACAAACACGGGCCATGTGCTATGGTTGGTGTTCTGGTTGCCAAATGGATTCATGCCATCGGTACACGCGCTGAGCACGATGTTCCTTGCATCACATTCGAAATACCGATAGAAGCTGTTCAACGCTCTCCACTGGCTTCCATCCTTGACGTGTCTCAGCTTCGGATCATCTCCATCGTCGGGCTTCTTCCTCTCCGCGTGCCAGTGCATTAGCTTTGCCCCCCCCCCCCCCCCCCCCCCCCCCCCCCCCCCCCCCCCCCCCCCCCCCCCCCCCCCCCCCCCCCCCCCCCCCCCCCCCCCCCCCCCCCCCCCCCCCCCCCCCCCCCCCCCCCCCCCCCCCCCCCCCCCCCCCCCCCCCCCCCCCCCCCCCCCCCCCCCCCCCCCCCCCCCCCCCCCCCCCCCCCCCCCCCCCCCCCCCCCCCCCCCCCCCCCCCCCCCCCCCCCCCCCCCCCCCCCCCCCCCCCCCCCCCCCCCCCCCCCCCCCCCCCCCCCCCCCCCCCCCCCCCCCCCCCCCCCCCCCCCCCCCCCCCCCCCCCCCCCCCCCCCCCCCCCCCCCCCCCCCCCCCCCCCCCCCCCCCCCCCCCCCCCCCCCCCCCCCCCCCCCCCCCCCCCCCCCCCCCCCCCCCCCCCCCCCCCCCCCCCCCCCCCCCCCCCCCCCCCCCCCCCCCCCCCCCCCCCCCCCCCCCCCCCCCCCCCCCCCCCCCCCCCCCCCCCCCCCCCCCCCCCCCCCCCCCCCCCCCCCCCCCCCCCCCCCCCCCCCCCCCCCCCCCCCCCCCCCCCCCCCCCCCCCCCCCCCCCCCCCCCCCCCCCCCCCCCCCCCCCCCCCCCCCCCCCCCCCCCCCCCCCCCCCCCCCCCCCCCCCCCCCCCCCCCCCCCCCCCCCCCCCCCCCCCCCCCCCCCCCCCCCCCCCCCCCCCCCCCCCCCCCCCCCCCCCCCCCCCCCCCCCCCCCCCCCCCCCCCCCCCCCCCCCCCCCCCCCCCCCCCCCCCCCCCCCCCCCCCCCCCCCCCCCCCCCCCCCCCCCCCCCCCCCCCCCCCCCCCCCCCCCCCCCCCCCCCCCCCCCCCCCCCCCCCCCCCCCCCCCCCCCCCCCCCCCCCCCCCCCCCCCCCCCCCCCCCCCCCCCCCCCCCCCCCCCCCCCCCCCCCCCCCCCCCCCCCCCCCCCCCCCCCCCCCCCCCCCCCCCCCCCCCCCCCCCCCCCCCCCCCCCCCCCCCCCCCCCCCCCCCCCCCCCCCCCCCCCCCCCCCCCCCCCCCCCCCCCCCCCCCCCCCCCCCCCCCCCCCCCCCCCCCCCCCCCCCCCCCCCCCCCCCCCCCCCCCCCCCCCCCCCCCCCCCCCCCCCCCCCCCCCCCCCCCCCCCCCCCCCCCCCCCCCCCCCCCCCCCCCCCCCCCCCCCCCCCCCCCCCCCCCCCCCCCCCCCCCCCCCCCCCCCCCCCCCCCCCCCCCCCCCCCCCCCCCCCCCCCCCCCCCCCCCCCCCCCCCCCCCCCCCCCCCCCCCCCCCCCCCCCCCCCCCCCCCCCCCCCCCCCCCCCCCCCCCCCCCCCCCCCCCCCCCCCCCCCCCCCCCCCCCCCCCCCCCCCCCCCCCCCCCCCCCCCCCCCCCCCCCCCCCCCCCCCCCCCCCCCCCCCCCCCCCCCCCCCCCCCCCCCCCCCCCCCCCCCCCCCCCCCCCCCCCCCCCCCCCCCCCCCCCCCCCCCCCCCCCCCCCCCCCCCCCCCCCCCCCCCCCCCCCCCCCCCCCCCCCCCCCCCCCCCCCCCCCCCCCCCCCCCCCCCATAAACAAATTGATTATAAAAATGCGTGCATGCATCAAAGTCATACAAAAATTTGGCATGACCTTCCCTAAAAATAGGACATATATAGATCTAGAGTTTGCCCGGAATTCGCCGAAACGGAAATAAATCGACATTTCGGCAAAACATAGGCAACTCAAAAGCACAATTTGGCGTCAACTCATGCCACACACACAATTTCCATCATATTGCCCAATTATCATATCCCACACACATACACATATTTCCATTTTGCAAAAGCATGAAATTTTAATCACCTCTATCTCGAGATCGAGCACACGGTGGAGATGATGATGTAGGGAGATCAAAAGTGCACAAAGCTCTTCTTGACAAAGATAGATCTAGTTAGGGGGCAGATAGGTCACTTGACTAAATGCTACATCTACCTAGCTAGCTAATTTGGGAGGAGACAACTTCAACTAGTGGAGGGGGGAGGAAAAATAAAAAGGAGATGCATTAATGGAGGTGGTGTAGTTAGCTAGGCGTAATGAAGAGAGAGAAAGGTAGGTAGAAGAGGGAGAGTAATGGGGGGGAAGTATTGAGGAAGAAGAAGAGTGAGAGAGGGAGGATGTGGGAGGTAGGGGAAAGGGAGGAGAGGAGATGGGGGAGGGAAGGATGGGTGGGAAAAGGTGGTGGGGTGCTGCGCCTTAGCAGTAGCGCGGGAGGAAAAGCGCGCTACTGCTAAGGGAGTAGCAGCAGCGCGCTTTTCTCACACGCGCTACTGCTAAACGGGCCAACCGTGTGGACAATTTCAAAATTAGCAGCAGCGACGTGACTAAAAAGCGCGCTACTACTATTGCTTTAGCAGTAGCGCGCGTCGTGACACCGCGCTGCTGGTAAACTTAGGTTGTTGGGTACTGTCGGTAGAATTTTGTAGCAGCGCGGTTTAGCCATCACGCGCTACTGCTAAATTTTCATCAGTAGCGTGCTTTTCTTAACCTCGCTACTGCTAATTAGCAACAGCGCCTCTTTTTGTGCCGCACTGCTGCTAAGATTCTGTGTATAAGGTTTTTCCTAGTAGTGAATGCACATCAAGAACCTGCTTCTGCACTTTGCAAATTACACTGGTCTGAAAGTTAATTATGCCAAATCAACCTTGATTGCTATCAACACACCGGAGGACAAATTCATACCTTATCTGCTCTAATGGGATGCCAAATTGGATCTCTACCACTTCCTTATTTAGGAATGCCACTATGTGTCCACAAACCCAAGGTTGTTGATTTTTCCCTCTTATCAAGAGAATTGAGATAAGGCTGCAAGGATGTTCAACACTACTCTCCTACGGTGACAAACTTGTGCTGATCAAGTCTGTTTTTGCAAGCATGCCAATATTCTATATGAGCATCTTATCTCTCCCATTAACAGTGGTGCAAAAAATTAACAAATATCTGAGGCAATGTTTCTGGAGAAAATATGGCACTGAAGAAAATACACCAGCTCTGATCGCTTGGGACAAAGCTTGCCTACCTAAATCTCATGGTGGTCTTGATATCCCAACCCACAACCAGGCATTGCTCATGAAATTCTTGCACAAATTCTTCAATAAACATGATTTACCATGGGTGAAAATACTTTGGGAGACTTACTACTCTGGACATTCACCAGGAGCAAAAGTGATGGGTTCTTTTGGTGGAGAGACATTATGAAACTGCTTCCCACATTTCAAAAATTTGCAAAATGCACTCCAGGCATTGGGGACACTATTTGGTTATGGAAGGACCCTTGGAATCAGGCACCCCTCCAGCAGCACTTCCCAGAGCTTTTCTCCTACACAATCAATGTGGACATCACACTACACAATGCACTATAGCTGGGCAACAGAGAAAATCTTTTCCACAGACCATTATCCTCTGAAGCTCACCAGCAGTTCCTGGTAATGCAAGATCTACTCAACAGTTCACCACTAGTTGAACAAAGGGATTCATGGTCATACAATTGGACTTCCCCAGCTTACTCCTCTATCAAGATGTACAATTGTTTGATAGGACAAAGCAACACTCACTTCATCTTCAATATAATATGGAAAGCATCAAATTTGCTCAGACATAAGATCTTCTTTTGGCTGCTCCTCCATGACAGGGTCAACACCAGAAATCTTCTGAAAAGGAAATCCATGTTCCTTGATTCATATGAATGTGCATTGTGCAATGATAAGATGGAAGAAACTTCTCTGCACCTCTTCTGGGACTGCCCTTTCTCCATACAATGTTGGAACTCAATCACGCACACAAAGAGAAGAGGAATCTCAAACTTTGATGAAATATTTCTGGCAATGTCAGATCTTCCAAAGGAGTGTGGGATTGACATAATCATTATTGGATGCTGGAGTATTTGTTCGGTGCGAAATGACAAGATTTTCAAACAAGCAGTGGCTCACCCTATGTGCTGGAAATACTACATGCGAGAAGGTCTTAAAGTGCTCATGCTGCGAGCTAAGGCTACCAAAGCAAGCAAGATTCAGTCCTGGATGGATAATAATCTGTAATCTTCTTATGTTAGAACCCACTGGCACTGGTTGAGGCATTGTAGCCCATTTGTATTTCACTTTTTTTATTCTCTTGTAAATATTTTAATTAATGAAAATATACCGTAGAACTATTGTTCTACGGTCACGGTGTCAAAAAAAATTGAGAATGCAAATCACAGTCGTACAAGTATAAATGCATACCATGTGGCAAACATGGTAAGAGCCGCCTCAGCTCAGTTGAAAAGATGAGCCAAGCCTGGCTCGGCTCGCCAAATAAAAATGGTGAAAATTTGACTCGGGCTTGGCTCATCTTGCCACGACTCGCGAGCTGGGCCGAAAAATACCCTGACCTTGAGCTATCCTTTCGTCTCTCTCCCTCCCTCTCTCTCTCCTAATGGAAACCCTAACCCCTAACCTATGCCTTTGAATTGTACACCGGTGAAGGTCTTTAGAACTTCATAAAAAAAAACTTCCATGTGGTTGGGGTATATGGGGAAGACGATGAAGTGTGTGTTTTCTTTCATGCGGTGTCTTGATGGGCCCTTCCCGGCGGTGTGATTCTATGTTATCTGCTTATCAACCGACACGTATATGAAGAAGTTTCTTGCCCTAGTGGTCACATGTAATATATTGGCGCTACAGTGGCGCTTCTCTTTTGCTAAGTGATTAGACGATGCATGGGTTTGATATATATTTATAGGCTGATTGCTGCCGATTGGTTTGGGAAATTGTTAACCCAATCAAAATCATGAATCAAATTCAAGATTGAACACCTCAACCGAGTGAAATCCGTCAAAATCAAAATCATGAATTAAATTCAAAATTAAACACCTTAATCGAGAGAGCTTCAAAAATAGGGAGCATAGTGAATTTAAAGTCCCCGTTCGGCATACAATGAAAAGTATATATTGAACTTAGTGCTGATAGCTTAAAAGAGTATCATCTTTAGACTTTTAATGTATCAAAACAAGTTTAGCGACCCGAAGCAGCGACTGAGGGTGGAGAAAAGTAGAGCGGACGTTCTTGCCTACGTCGATTATAGTTCTTTAAAGAGGGGTTAAATGTGCAAAATCATCATTTGTGCACACGACCTTTTCCCTAAAAAAATTTAGTTACTTCCGAAGGGTTCTCCGTAGCACCTACAGTGGGCGAGAGTGTTCATTATTGAAAAAAGAAAGAATTATTGTGGGCGAGAAGTGTGCACCTAAACCCACTGATGAGTGATGGATCAAGAAATCTCCGGGGCAAGGAGTGTTCTCCATCCAAACCCGTAAGCTTTTCCTCCCCCGGCAACTGCTTTCCCTTCTCTCTACTTCCTGACCCATTCATTATCAGTTCACCATTGTATAGCCCATGCGCGTGCTGTTCCAATTCTTATTTCTTACCCATCAATTTCACCTTACACCACCAGGGATCTGTCACAGGACCGCATAATTTACTCCACTCTATATGAGTGAGTGATCCCACGGCGCTGGAGTGCGTGCGAGGGTTGTAATCTGCTGGTATTTGTGTGTGCACACGACCTGTTCGACGATTTGTCCGTTTATGAGTCGCACGCTGCCAGTGCCACCCGCACATGCCGAGCTTCTGCATTGCTGGAGGCGCCATGCCAGTGGCAGCTTTGCAAGATCTTTGTTTTGCACTCACCTTAAGTTGTCTCCTTCTGTCTTGTCCAACCAGCGAATATGATAAAACTCGTTTATGCAGGTGGATATGTTATGTAAGTTGGGGGCGGCCGCCGTACATTTTACCCCGAGAACAAGGACGTCTTCACCCTGTCTACTATGGCACTTCTATAGTTATGTTAAACCTTGTTTTAGTTCTCCTCCATACCATGAATTATCTGGTCCATACAGTTAAGAGTATTTCATAGAGGAGCTGCCGTCACCTTATTTTAGCATCATTGAGCATGGTTTAGTTCACCAAATCATTCATGTGGTATATTATTTTTGCTATTATTATTATTTTTCATAATTTATTCAATGATCTTCCTCACTTGCCTGAAATGTAACTACTATGCATGTTGACCATAATCAATAAGCATGGTTTACTCGCAGGAACCATCAACAGGAGATTAATTGAAATCACTTGAAAATTAATTGCAGATTGTAGACGAAACTGAAGCTAGCAGGATAAAACGCGATTGTCTGTTAAATGAAACGTGGGACCATGGAACATAATGGTTATGATATAACATCCTATAGTTCAATACATAAATTTATTAGAACTTGCTCGAAACTGTAGAGCAAACAAGTACTTGATTGGAAAAGGCACAATAGAAAAATACACTGATAATTTGGTTTCTGGTGCAGGGATGTATTCCAATGATGGTCTTCTGTTGTCGATGACATGGAAGGCAGTCCGACATCATGAAGCAACATTCAAAGCTTTTCGTCTGTCTCGATATCTGTCCCTGAGGTCGAACTATTCTGGCGAACATTTCTCTGCAATCAGATTGTTGACAAATGTCAGGAACAAAACATGGAAAATATATTTTTTAACACACCATAAAGGAAAATGAGACAAGACAAGTTTCTTCACCATGATCTATCAGCAAATTTCCGTTTCAGGGATGCAGGTTTTTGACAATAAACAGGGCTAGTCCTGATGCATTCCACATCTTTCTTCAATATTGGCTTGCCAATGGTCATAGAGGGACGGATATAGTCTTTACCGATGTTGGGGCAGTTCTTGATGAACACAGATGGCAAGTTCTCTAATAAATATGGAAGGGCTTGGGGTCCCTTCAGTTTGCCGCAATTGGTTATGGACAGACTGCGAAGCTTGGGAAGTAACTGGATGTCTCTGTTGGGCAAGAACCATTCCTCTAAATTACAGAGGCCTTCAAACAAGAGCTCATGCAGCTGCGGAAATCCAGATGGGATGTCTTGGCCATATATCTCTTCCCCGATCCGCCGCAGAGATCTCATCTGCCTTAGATGCAAGACCTTGAGGTATGGTAGAATGCCAAAAGGTGGAAGGTCCTTCCATCCACTGCAATTTGAGAGCTCGATGCACTTCAGATTTAGCTCCTGGGCCGGGGCCCCCTTCAGCCAGTTTGGGGGTTCCATGCCTGTGTAGCCATTTATTATGAGCTTGCTAAGATTGCAATGTGGCTGAAGGCCTTCCAGCACTTCGTGAGGAGCAGTCATCATGGACTCAGTTCTCTCCTTGCTCACAAGCTTCCAGCGTAGATCTAATGTTTCAATATACTCCTTTTTGCCTAGTTTTGCCTTCAAAGCCTCATCCTTGCCCTCCACCATCTCAAGTCCTTTGATGCAAAGACTACCACGGACCTGGTTCATATTTTCCAGTTGACTAATGCCGAAATTATCATTATCGCCAACCTCAAAGGTATTAATTTCTTGCAGGGAAGTCAACTTTCCAATATCAGCAATTGTGCATACTGCTTCCGGTTCAGTTTCGAGGAACTGCAGGCTGATTAATTGTTTGAAATTCTTCGGCATTGACAATTTGTTGCCACAGAACCTTGTGATCAATGTCTGCAGCTGATATAACTTGCATATAGATTCTGGAAGAGACGCATTTCCATAATTGTCCTCAACATGGATCTCAAGGTAACGGAGGTGCTTCAGTTTAGGAAGATCTGCTAGGAGAGGCTCTGAGACCATCAGCACGCGCAGGCACTTCATCCCTATAAGAAGTTCTTTAAGGGTCTGAATCAAGTCCGACTTCTTTGAGCCAGAGGATATCTGACCGACTACCACAAGACTGCGCAGATTAGTAATTCGACTCAGTCTTCCAGAGGCCCTTGCAAGATCATTGATATCAAGGTAAACATGACGGGCCCTCTCTGGGATATTTATTGGTCCATCATCAAATTCGCTTCTTTTTTCGATCCGGAAGTACTCACCAGAAGATAAGAATTCAGCAAGTTCATCCAATGGTTCAGGTATGATGTATGTTCCTGGTGCCTCATTGTTTTTCTTGATGAAGAAGGATCTCTGCAGCAACTGAGTAAAAATACCGTTTCCTGTATCTTCCATTCTTTGCACTCCAGCTCCAGGGCCATCAAGATATCCGAGAGCCATCCATACACGGATAATTTCTTCTTTTCGAAAGGCATGCCCTTTTGGGAAGAGAGAACAAGAAACGAAACATTCCTTGAGGTCTCTTGGCAGCTGTTCATGACTTAATCTCAGTGTGGCCATGATGCCACGCTTCTCTGCTCCCATTTGATACATTTTCCTTTTCGAAATACCCCTCCAGTGGTTAGCATTGAAGTCTGACCGTAACGCCTGACAAAATGTCTCTGCTGCCTGGGGCAAGCCATTTAGCCTTTCGGCTATGTTTTTGCCTATGGGTACGAGTTCTGGATACTCTTCTGGGACTTTGTTATGAAATGCAAGTTCCTTGAACAGTTGCCAATAATGTTCAGACTGTAAGCCGTGAACATGAATTGGCCCTACTGTACTCATTCCTTCTCCTATGCTTGGATCTCGAGTAGTGACTATGACTTTACTTCCTTCACGTGCTTGACTAAATGGCATATTGAACGCGTCCAGTATGTTTCTTGATAAATCCCAATCCCATATGTCATCCAGGACTATGAGAAATCTCTTATCTTTCAAAACATCTGCCAGCATACTCTTGATGGTGCCCTTGTCGGGCGCAGGATGGCGATAAAGCAGTAATTTTTTGGAAGCAGCATTGGTTGCATCAATCAAGACCCTTGTGATGCTGGCTCTATGTGATACACAGATCCAGACCTTCACTCCAAAGCAGTCTGTTCTGCTATCGTTGTAAGCTTCCCGGACGAGAGCTGTCTTCCCAACACCACCCATTCCGACAACAGAAATACGCGAGACTTTCTCATTACCTTGTTCAGGTTTGAGTAAAAATGCCATGAGTTCATCTGCTTCTTTCTGCCGACCAACCAGATTTGGTTGTGTGTCGGACGCAGTGGTCACCCGCCAATCAGGAGCTTGATCAGGCACCAATCCTTGTGTAGCATGTTGCCCACACAAGAAACACAAGCTACTCATCTCTGCAGAAATTCTGTCAAGCTTTTTGATGACTTTGGTCAAATCTTCAGCGTCTTTTGTGTCTTGGGGAATGAAATCAGAAGCATCTTTGCTAGGAGAAATTAAACGCTTGAGTACAGGCTCGATCGTTACCTGGTGCTTCAACATTGCATACTTGATGGAATCAAGAACATCTTCTGCTGTGAAAACCGCATCTCTGAGTCTCTGGATCCAAGACTGCAATTTGGAATCATCAACTTCCCTTTCCTTGGCCCGGCTGATTGCTTCTGAAATCTGCTCGAGTCGCCACTTGAGCTTCTCGGTGTTGGCCACAAAATTCTTCTGGTCTTTGTACCGGTCCTTTGCATGCTGTATCACAGGGTCGGCGAGCTTGGAAAGGCAGACAGACACGAACCATCCAGCCACAGCGAGCTCGACCATCACCATGGCAGATCAAAATTTCTGGATCTCAGGGGGGTCCGGGAAGAGGAGGATGAGACCTTCCAGGGCTTCACTGCTCAGTTGGCAGCTTATGTTGGTTGATCAATGGTGTATGCTTAACTGGCTATGCGCTTATCTCAATTTCTTTAATCCGACTGGATGCCTTGACTGTCTGTTCCTATTCTATTATCATTATGCTCTGAACATAGATCCAATCCAGGGCCGGTGGGTCTGAGCTGATGACCAGTTAGTCAGTCAAGTTAGTTAGGAGGGGAAATGAATAACACAGGAATGCAGTGCCACTGCCAGCTTATCTGAACCTTCTTCCCCCATGCGCAGAAGATAAAATGTCGGACTCACATGCATCTGTGCTGCCGTTCATATGCTGCAATGTGTTGGTAGTCAACTGGGTGGTTCAGATATTGTAAACTACAGGATACATTAATCAGCTGTGCGCCTTTCACATGCTGTTGGTTTGGCTTGAGTTTGAGGATGAACTGCCATTTCATATATGTGCAGTCATATATAGATCTGGTGAAGTCAGTTGCTTGTAGCTGTCCTATGTGGGCTGAAAGGTTAATGGCCCTTCCAGTTAGTTCAACAGTCTCTGTTCAGAAGCAACAACTACTGTCATGAGAAATTAAGCGAAGTATCAGCGCTTGTTTTGTGTCATCACAAAATCAATGTGGTTTGGTGGTGCATGAGGCATATATTTTAGTTGGGGACAAGTACAGTTTATCGGTTCATGGAGCATTTTACACCGTTCCGAATGACGATGAGGTTGTTAGAGCGGCGACTTCAGAGTTCAGATCATCTTACCTCTAGTATTTTATTTTACAAAATTAATGTATGCTATGTTAGTGGCAGACTAGAGTCTGAATCATTGGCTTGTACTAACAGTTACTCCCTCCGTCCCTCAATATAAGGTCGTTTTTCAAGCTGTTTGATAGCTTGAAAAATGATCTTATATTGTGGGACGGAGGGAGAAATAAATTTGTGACAAAAACAATTATGCCAAAGAACATGGTGACAAGGCGCCACGCTGGATTATTCTGTGACTTTTTTAGGGGAAGAAAGGATTATTATGTGATGATGTGGCAGCACCTTGGTTTTTTTTTTTTTTTTGAGCAAAATGTGGCAGCATCTCGGTGTCTGACTTGACGGTACATTTGGGCCAGGAATATTTATTTATGGTATAGTTATGCAACCCATTAGAGGCCCATCCTTAATAAAATGGGCCACACCATTTAGGTCCCAAGTCGCCGGTTTCCTTCTTCTCAAAAAAAGACTCCAGCCCCAAATCAGTACCCTACCCTCAGTAATGCTAGATTCACGGGCTCATTACGGGGTGTTTACGGAGTGAATCCAACTTGGCAGTTTTTGATTGGGTTAAGGGGGTAGGTTGGGCCCCACCCACCTGGAAATCGGGGGGGGGCGGAGAGAATTAGAAAGGAATGGCCCGTAATCGCTCCGTAATGGGCCCGTGAATGTAGCATTTTTGCCCTACAGTAATGCTAGATTCACGGGCTCATTACGGGGTGTTTACGGAGTGAATCCAACTTGGCAGTTTTTGATTGGGTTAAGGGGGTAGGTTGGGCCCCACCCACCTGGAAATCGGGGGGGGGGCCCCCCCCCCCCCCCCCCCCCCCCCCCCCCCCCCCCCCCCGGGGGGGGGGGGGCGGAGAGAATTAGAAAGGAATGGCCCGTAATCGCTCCGTAATGGGCCCGTAGCATTTTTGCCCTACCCTCCTCATCGATACTGCAGATTAATCTGGGTTTGCCGCCGGGCGCCACAACTTTGTGTTGGCGCTCCAAATTGGTTCCTTGGACTGAAACGAGATCGAGCCCCGCCGCACCTGCCTGCACCTGCACCGTCTACCACATTGGCTGCGGCGTCGCCGATCGAGACGCGACTGTTCGTCTTTGTCGTCCCACTCCCACACAGCACAGCGAGGTACAACCCGTCCATTATGCGATCCATCTGAACATGCATTGATTGTTCGCTTGTGGTTAATGTGGTGCTTGACAGGAGTTGGTCGTCTCTATAGGCCGGCTTTGGAGTTAGTTAAGCAGACTCTCGACGCCACAATTTCTACAACTTAACAAATTTTGGTAGAATGTAAATCTGAACTTTGTAGTAAATGTTCAATGTAGTCATTTGTGCTTTTTTCTAATCATGATTTCACTATTTATTCTCTAGAGTATAAACCTCAGCAATGGTATTTTGTGCTGTTTTGTGTTAATTAATTTTGTAATTTCCCTTTCGTTGATCATAGATGGAGAAGGAAATCCTGGCTCCAAGTTTACATACGGTCCTAACATTCATGGATGGTCATGCCGAGCTCCGGGATATCCCCTCGGAATATCGTTGGCAAGAAGACAAGGAGGAGATGAAGGCGGATGAATACCATGGATTAAGTTACAATGAAGTGCTGGCCAAATTCTTATCAGACAAGGAACAAAATTACATGGCATCTACTTCGGCTACAATTCTTGGGGAGACAATGGATTTGGTGAAGCCACTGTGCACCAAGGATGACGTTTTTCGCGTTCGTGTGGAGATGCACCGTGCAAAGGAGTCTTACACTAAAGAAGAGACCCTTTTCAAGAGCGAGGCCAGGCAGGACGAGCTTCTTACTGACCCCAATCTCACCGCACCATGCTGCTACAATGCCATGAGCAAAGTTAGTGATATGGCAAAACCTAGACTTGTGCTGATTAAAAAGGGAAAAAACATTCTGTTTGGAGGGAGAAGCTGCATAAGGATATTCTGTTTTCTGCTGAAATGAGTAGTTTGATAGTACAATGTAGTCAAAGCTCCCATTGGTCAGATGCAAAGTGGTTATAGATTAACCTGATCATTTGAAAACCCCTTGGTATCCTAGTACTCACCCCTTTGCGCTGGAGGTTGACTACTTGACCTTTTTTGTGATTATACCTTAGTAAATGGCCCATATACCCAGGAAAATCCCCCCCCCCTCCCCCCCAGATGGCTCATAGAGATGTGTGAATTACCACACAGCAAAACTGTCAAAAAAATCCCAATTCCTTCCGTGCAGAAATTCTTCCATGATCTTCGTGCCTGCGACAAATTAACCGAGCTCTAGAATCTTTCACTCAAATTTCTGGCACTATGACACACAGAAAAATCGCTTGATTTGTTTGTCAAGCTTTTTAGACCATGTCATAGGAATTTCATTCAATTCGCACCAGCACCAGCATTCAATGGTTTTTTATTTCTAAATTCTCATTAAATATTTATTGTATGTTTATTTTTCTAAATACTTATATACCCCGCCATATCCCCAAATGGCTGTTTTTTGAAAATGGCGTATCCCGCGTCCCCGTATGCGTATTGCCATGTCTCCTTCCCCGTATCCGTTCTTCTTAGCTCGCAACTTTTTTTTTTTTTGAAAAGGGGGGACTCCCCGGCCTCTGCATCAGAATGATGCATACGGCCACCTTTATAGATAAATAAAGAGGTTCAACAAGGTCTTACAGTCTGAAATCAAAGTAAAGGCAAGCTCACAGAGAGCCACAACGCCAAACACAAATGCCAAGAGGCCACAACCGGCTAGCATAACAAAGATAGGTAAACTAATCGCCTATCCTATTACATGACCGCCAGCCAAACCGGTTGAAGATATCCCGAGCTACCATCTCCCAGCGGATAGATCCAGTAACCAAACGCTCCCTGGCCTCCGTCGGAGTGAGTAACGACCACATACGGATCAGCGCAGTGGCACGGAAAATAACCTGCAAAAAATGAATATTTGTTGTTCTGTTAAAAGCCAAATCATTTCTGCAGTTCCAAATTGCCCACAACAAAGCACATACTCCTACGCGAATGTGTCTAGCTGTTTCGGACTCTATCCCAACAAGCCACGTTCCAAATAACGTACTGACAGAATTCGGAGGAGAAATGTTAAAGGCAATGTGCACCGTGTGCCACAACACTTTGGCCAACGGGCAATCAAAGAATAAGTGCTTGATAGTTTCATCCCGATCACAGAAACTACACCTAGTAGAACCTGTCCAGTTGCGCTTTACCAAGTTATCCTTTGTTAGAATGACTTGTTTATGTACAAACCACATAAACACTTTAATTTTCAAAGGAACTTTGACTTTCCAAACATATTTGGAACTAGGAATGGCACTAGAGTTAATGACATCGATATACATCGATTTAACTGTGAACTCTCCAGACCTAGTAAGTTTCCAGCACAACTGATCGAACTGATGAGATAGCTGAACCTCCATCAGTCTACTCACCAAATGGAGCCACGCTTCCCACCGGTTGCCAACAAGCGTCCTCCTAAACTGAATATTAAGGGGAATGGACTGCAAAATCGTTGCAACAAAAGCATCACGTCGTTGAACAATACTATACAGGGACGGATACTGAAGCGCCAGCGGCGTTTCACCAAGCCAAGTATCCTCCCAGAAGCGAGTGGTGGTGCCATTACCGACTATAAACTTTGTCCTATTAAAGAAGGCTGCTTTGACTCTCATAAGTCCCTTCCAAAAAGGCGAGTCAGTCGGTCTCACTGTCACCTGGGACAAAGTCTTGGACTGCAGATACTTACTACGTAGAATCTGCGCCCACGTGGCCTCAGTCTCAACTGATAATTTATACAGCCACTTACTGAGAAGACATCTGTTTTTGACTTCAAAATTCTCAATACCAAGGCCCCCCTGGTCCTTTGGTCGACAGATGATATCCCATTTGGCAAGTCTGTATTTTCTCTTTAGTTCATCACTTTGCCAGAAGAATCGGGATCGATAGAAGTCCAGCCTTTTCCTAACACCAGCTGGGACTTCGAAAAAAGATAAGAGAAACATTGGCATACTCGTGAGCACCGAATTAATCAGAATCAATCGGCCTCCATATGACATGAGTTTGCCCTTCCAGCAACTCAGTTTCTTCTCAAACCGATCCTCGATACACTCCCATTCTCTGTTTGTCAGCTTACGATGGTGAATGGGTATACCTAAGTACGAGAAAGGTAATGTCCCCAATTCACATCCAAACAATTGCCTATAAGCCTCTTGTTCCTCCTTGGCTCTACCAAAACAGAACAACTCGCTTTTATGAAAGTTAATCTTCAATCCGGTCAATTGTTCAAATAAGCATAACACCAGCTTCATATTTCTCGCTTTTGCCAAGTCGTGCTCCATAAAGATGATCGTATCATCAGCGTACTGCAGGATGGACACACCTCCATCAACTAGATGAGGCACCAAGCCACCCACCTGACCGGCCTCCTTTGCCCTGCCTATCAGAATTGCCAACATATCAACCACAATGTTGAACAGAATAAGAGACATTGGATCACCTTGTCTCAGGCCCTTGTGTGTCTGGAAATAATGACCTATGTCATCATTCACTTTAATTCCAACACTCCCTTTTTGCGTGAAAGATTGTACCTGGCGTCGCCAGGCTTCATCAAAACCCTTCATGCGTAAGGCCTGTTGAAGGAAAGGCCATTTGACTTTATCGTACGCTTTCTCGAAATCCACCTTGAAAACAACTCCATCTAGTTTTTTCGTGTGGATCTCATGGAGCGTTTCATGAAGGACCACAACCCCTTCTAGGATGTTCCTGTCCGGCATGAAAGCAGTTTGGGTATGCTGCACCACAGAATGCGCAATCTGCATGAGCCTATTAGTCCCGACCTTGGTAAATTTTTTGAAACTAACATTAAGAAGACAGATGGACCTGAATTGCTCAATTCTCAGAGCCTCTGTTTTCTTAGGAAGCAGGGTTATCGTTCCAAAATTCAGTTGAAAAAGCTGAAGGTGTCCAGTGAATAAATCATGGAACAACGGCAACAAATCCCCCTTAATAATATGCCAGCACTTCTTATAGAACTCGGCCGGGAATCCATCCAGGCCGGGAGCCTTATTGTTTTTCATCTGCGATATGGCCTCAAACACCTCTTTCTCAGAAAAAGGAGCAGCCAGAATATCATTCTCAACAGCAGTAAGTTGAGGAACATCCTCAATCCTAGACTCATCCAGAGAAACACAGTTATCCTCTGGAGGCCCAAACAACTGCTTGTAATACTCGGTGATGTATAATTTTAGGTTCTCCTGTCCTAAAATCGTTCCTTCATCTTGTTCAAGCTGAAAGATCCTCTTCTTTCTGTGTTTGCCATTAGCGATCATGTGAAAGAATTGAGTGTTCGCGTCCCCTTGGACTACTCGTCGAACCTTGGCCCGCAGCGCCCACTTTAATTCCTCTTCACGAAGAAGCTCTTTCAATCTCATCTCCGCGTCAAGCTTGGCATGAAGCTCCGAGGCCGGCAGAACCGTGGTTTCTGCTTTTACATCCAGGGACTGAATAAGGGCAAGGAGCCGTTCCTTTTCGACCTTATAAATCCCACTAAGATGCTTAGCCCACCCACGTAGGAAACTTCTCAAGTGCCTGATCTTATTCTGCCAACGCTCAAGCGCGGTCCTACCTCCTGCATCCTTAGCCCATTCTCTGGCTACGAGATCAAAGAAGCCATCTCGTTCAAACCAAGCAAGCTCGAACGAAAACGAGTTCTTGTTTCCCAAGTGGGTGGCCTCACCAGAATCTAGAAATAAAGGCGTGTGGTCAGAAATACCGCGGGAAAGTGCCTGAACTGTTACGAAGGGAAACTTCTGTTCCCATTCGACGCTAGCCAGTACTCGATCCAACTTTTCAAACGTCGGATTTGGCAACGCGTTAGCCCAGGTGAACTTTCTCCCCGAAAGCTCTATCTCTCTCAGATCCAAGCTTTCAATGATGGTATTAAACATGAACGACCATCTCCCGTCAAAGTTATCATTGTTCTTCTCCTCACGCCTTCTGATGATGTTGAAATCACCCCCCACCAGGATTGGAAGCTGCTCAGAGCCGCAAATCCTAACCAGATCAGCCAAGAACTCAGGTTTGAGTTCGGGCTGTGCGGCACCATATACCGCCACCAGAGCCCAATTAAACCCATCGGCCTTCGACCGCACCCGAAACTTAACTGCAAAGTCTCCCATCACCACACTTCGGACTTCGAGCGAATCACATCTAACTCCGAGTAAGATCCCACCCGATCTCCCTCTCGGCGGCAGACAATGCCAGTCAAAATCAATACCTCCCGATAAAGTATTTAGAAATTGTGGCGAAAAATTGTCTCTACCAGTTTCCGACAATGCGATAAAATCCAACCTATGCTCGATAGACGCCTCTGCAAGAAACCTTCTTTTAGCCAAGTCTTTCAGACCTCTGCTATTCCAAAAGATTCCTTTCATACTTCGTCATGAAATTTTTTAGCCGTACGGATCCTAGCACTCCTACGCACTGCGGAAGCCGGGTAGATCTTCCGCTTCCACTTGCGTTTAGGAATGTTGTGACTCTCCAGCCGGTCCTCACCACCAGGCTCAGAAGGTCTAACCACGACATTCTCAGATGTATCATCCTCCTCCTCAGACTCGGGTAGGGGAGGTATAAGATCCGCACAAAAATTATCGAGCACCCTGACCCCCAAAGCATCAAAATCAGAATCATTCATGGGTTTAACCGCTGCTAAGTTACGAATCATCTCTAAAGCCCGCTCTGCCTCTAGATCCAGGACATCATTAACGGAATTTGAAATTTCACTATCATTACTTCCTAGTGAAACTCCTAATTGATTTGCATTATAAATAATCTCCTCATTAGAAAAATGCAAGATAGAATTAGAGGTATTAACCGACATAAAGTAGTGACCTCAACGTCACGAAGCTTGGCCGCCCTCATGGCGCACCGCTGTTGTATGTCGTCAACCTCCGGCTGATCCTGGAGACGGCAGCTCAACCGTCGCCCCTCAGAAACCGGATCCGGAATCCCTCCAAACGCAATAACCTCCTCCCGAGTGACCCTGCTCGGGGTGGGGCCTCCTGCCTCACCCCAAACACGCAGCCGGTCGGCCTCCATGGACTCACCAGCGGGAACGCCTGAAAGCGGTGGGGCGCTCGAAGGCGCCGCCGACGTCGGTCGCGCCCCACCGCACAGAGACGGCAACGCACCGGGGGAGGGGAGTGCATGGGCCACCTGCCCGAACTCCCCACCCACCACAGGATGGGCGGCCACCCTAGGCGCCCCAGGTGAAAAGGGCTCCGAGGCCACCTGCCCCGAACCCCCTCCAGACGACGGAGCCGCCACCTGCAGCTCTGGCATCGCGAGAGGAGAAGAGAGTGCCGAGGCCACCTGCCCTGGACCCCCTCCCGAAGGTAAGACTGCCACCACTGAGACCTCGTCCACCGCGAGAAGAGAAGAGGGCGCCGGGGCCACCTGCCCCGAGCCCCCTTCAGAAGGCGGAACTGCCCCTTGCAGCTCCGGCACCGCGAAAGAAGAAGAGAGAGCCGAGGCCACCTGCCCCGGACCCCCTCCCGAAGGTAAGACCTCCACCACCGGAACCTCGTCCTGAGGAGAGTCAACGTGCTGTGTATGAGAGGGAGTGGCCACCTGCCTAGACTCCTCCTCCTCTCCCCTGACCGAGATCGGCGATGCCCCAAGGACGGGGCTCACAACATCCTCAAAATCCAAAGCAGGTAACGCGTGCTCAAAAACCTCGTCAGACTCCACCCGATCACTCCAAAGTCTCGAAGGCGCAGAAGCAGGCTCGAAAGACCCAAATCTCAGAGAAGTCATAGGCACCGAGGAGGGTGGTACCGTCCCATCCCCGGGCGTCTGAGAATCGGACCCCGGTCCATTGGACAACTCTCGTCCAGAATCATCGACCGGTGCCTCCTTAGCTCCCGAACTGTCATCTCCCACGTGCATATCAACATCAGTCCCGTTAGCCGCCTCGGCGAACAGACTCTCATCCTCAAACTCAATCGCGAGATTAAAAATCTGGCCTCGATATGTCCACTTGACCACATCAGGCACGAACTCAATATCCAGAACACTAACCAGCAGTCGGGCTACCCCGTGAGCTCTGGTAAAAGCCATATCCACTCTCTCAGTTTTCCCCACCATAATGCCCAAGCTAGCCACGACCCTAGCATTCTGCATCGGCTTCGAGGGAGCCCCGGAAAAACACAGCCAAACCTGAGTAAGAGGCTTACCCTGAGGCTCGACCTTCTTCCACTCATGGAACTCGAGGATACAATCTGTACCCGGCACTTTGCACATCCCAAAACTCAGAAGTCTCTGCAAATCCTCCACCGAAGGGAACTCGACCCTGAACAACTTTGCCTCGAGACTAACGAGCTCCCACTGGAAGTCACCGGGAGCTAACTCCTTCAGCCTCTGCACAATCTGTGTCTCAGAGACCTCTCCTCTGGTAACTTTGACAATCCCAGTGGTCATGCTCTGGGTCTCGTCAGGAGCCTCCCTCTCATTAGGAGACTCAAAGAACGTGAGTTCAGCACAATACACTCCATACATCATAAGAGACGGTGCCTGATCACGCAAAAGCGGACATTCCCCCGAATCATGTGTCGGCTTGCCACAAGTATCACATAGTTCAGCCACGCACTTAGCAATAAAATGACCCTTGTCTCCACAACGATAGCACAACATTTTCTCCTTCTTGCGCGCCCACTTGGACGCCCTATCCGAATCAGCCCTGTCTGTCGCCTCCACTGACACTGACCCCAAGGTCTCATTCCCGGGTAACTCAGCATTAGCGAGCGCCGTCACCACATCCATAGCCTGACCGGACAACACCGGCTCCTCGGCAGTCCCGACAGCGGCCGTTTGCTCGACAACAACAGGCGGAGGAGGCTGTCGTGAACGGTACCGGCCACCTCGACCACCTCGACCACCACGATGACCGCGGAAACCACCCCGCTGTTGATAGCCCAGGCCAGACGCCCCTTCAACAAAACCACCCGTAGGACCCAGAAAAGGTCTCTCCGCCGAACCATCGCTCTGCCAAGCATATCCACGGCCACCACCCGTCGACGAGGAGCCACGGTGTTGACCATCCCCATATGCATTGTAACCATCATCTCCCCATTGACCTCGGGGCGTACCAGAAGCACCTCCAACACCCGTGGTTTGCGGCGGCGGTGCCTGCGTCTGCACCGGTGCAGCCCAATTCTGCGTCGGCCGGGCGACGTAGTGAGGCGGCGGGGCCGCCCGAGGCAGCTGGCCAGGTGTCACTCCCTGGCTCCCCGGCACAGGCGGCCTGGGCGGCGCGCCACCCCGGCCCGCAGCGGCAACCCCAGCCAGGCCGGGCGCCGATGGTCGAGGACCGTTAGCCGGCCCGCCTCGCCCGACTGCAGGCAACACCGCCGCGCCCTGCGTCAGCGGCCGAAGACCGCCGCGACCCGCCGCCGCATTGGTGAGGGCTATGTCTGCATTTGTCAGAAAAAGCCAAATTTAAAGATGATCGGGAATCCATCCGGGCTATGTCTCGCATTAGCTCGCAACTACTTCTGCATTTGTCAGAAAAAGCCAAATTTAAAGTTAGGGCTATGTCTGTCCACTTTCAACCTTGTGAGGGGCCAAAAATGCATCTTTTGGTGAAACTTGAGCTTCCATTCTAAGTATTAACTCTATAATTTAGCAAAGCAAGCCTGCTAACATCAAATATTGAATCACAAGTTAGCTTGAACGCATAATCTGAAATTCAACACATAACTGTGCAATCTATCTTTTTTTTTTAATTCTCCTTGTCTTTATATTGTACTGGTGCATCTGTGATTTGCAAATACACTAATTCCATCTTTTTTTCTGCATGATATCACATCACACAGTTGCCTTCGAAGGAAAGCGTTAAGAATGGTGCTTACAAAAAGATGATTTGTAAGGAGCTCAATAAGCTGGTAACCAAGTTTGATTTTGTGAAGTCTCGCAGTTGCCATTTTCAAGTGATTAGGGTCCTTAGCATTCAAGTTTATCTTTCTTCTGTCTTTTTCCCCTCTCAGTTCCCAAGACGTACTCGGCTTTACATGCATTTTCTCAAGTTGAAGATAGAGACCGCCGAAAAACATGGCGTGATAAGCAAGGCAAACTTCGAAGCTGTATAATCAACTATGTTTGTTTTGCTCCAGATTGTTTGCTAAAAAGACATTCTGTTTGTCCAATTTGCAGGGAACTTGTGAAGCTCTTGATAAAAGGAGATTCTGCGTTGCACCATAAACTTCCATATTTCCACATTTGAGAGGGTATATTCTACACATCCTTTCTCTCTGAATATATCATCATTTCACTAAAACGTTGGGTTGCTTGTCTTGCTGCTGTTTGTTTCTAGTATTCACTTTGTAGTACCGACATCTTTGTTGAACTACATAGTCGGGTTTTTGTCCAGTTGGAATTATCTACTTAATTCTAATCAAGACGTTCACTCTTTAAGTAACTGTGCACGAGACCATGTTTGTCACATTTTGCTTTTCTCCAATATTATGTTATATATATGCTGACTGCTTATGTGTTTACTATGTTATGTGTGTATTGGTTTTGTTATTGGAACGGTGCAATTAATCAGCAATTTATACCTTGTTTGTGCGTAATAGTTTGTTTTGCTTTGGCTTAGGAAGCAAGCAGTTATAGCTAATTGGATGCATTATCTACTATTGCACAGAAAAACGCACCGTGGTGCTTATACGATAAAGGATGACGTGCAAGGGAGATAAAGAGGTCGACAGGATGAATCCATGCTTTGCTGTGTGAGGAACAAGGGTTGGAACATTTGGAATATATGGGTTTAAGCTAGTGGGATTGAACATATATGTATGTATTTAGTTTGATTTTCACAGGCCATTTTAAGTACCGTAATTATTGGCCTACCATCGTTACAAATTGTGCTGGCCATTATATTACTCCCGCTTGATGGAATAATCGATACTACCTCCGATCCATATTAATTGACGCTGCTTTAGTACAACTTTATACTAAAGTTGTACTAAAGCAGCGTCAATTAATATGGATCAGAGGGAGTATATGTTGGCTTTCAGTTGACTATCCACCCGCAGCTTCCATCTCACAGCAGCATTTTTTAGTGATTTACAAAGATTGATAGTCATTTGGCAAAACTGCCAACTTGGAGCAGAGCTCAATTATTTCTGGAACAAACTGAAGTTTCAAGACCCTGATCTAGAAATAGTCTATGCACACAAGTAAGAGCAATTGGAAGCACATTGATGACATAGTCCAAATCATTGTGAAAACCCTTGTGTTATCTTTCTGTGTAACTCAAAGTTTGAATAGATGCTATTGAGTCATTTGTTGCAAGACTTGGAGCATGTAGCTCTATCATGTCCAGGTAAGAATAGCATACTGCTTATGCATAAACTTGGAGAAGTGCACCGTTCTTTGCTTAACCACTCGATGCACTTGAACTCTGCTTGAACTCTGCAGAAGATCACAACATAGCAACATGTGCTGCAAATCCCTTACATTGACTGACGCTGTAAATCGCAACAGCAATAATGGATAACTCTCGCGACAAAAAGAAGAAGCGATAGTGGAAAACTCTCGCGACAAAAAGAAGAAGCGATAGTGGAAAACAAAAATGCACTAAAAACAGAGTTTGGCCACATTATGTAGCACATAAGTTGGGCCATGCTATAATAAAAGTGCACTAAAAACAGCCTCTCCCTTCTTTTACCCAGTGGATTCAATATATTGTTCCTTGTTCGCTCGTCTCTACATATTTCACAGGTATGGATTCCGTTTTTTACAAATTCAAGTACTCCCTTTGATCCAGTTAATTGAAGTACTAGAGCTGCGTCAATTAATTTGGATCGGAGGGAGTAGTATAATTTTACCCTCTTTGGAAGCATGCCCATCATCACACAACAAAGAACATTGGCAGACCCAATAAACCACGCACCAAATCTGCATACGCTGTAAGAATTTTCAGAACGTGTTCCTCCGAATAGATTGGAGCAAGATGCATTAGATCATCAAATCGATTCGCTTGTGAAACCTCAGTAAACCATTTCTTCAGGCACTAAAGCATCTCCCTTATCGCATGGCATCTGTTAATACTCTTGCTGCCTGTGGGCTCTCCAGGAAAAAAAAGAAACTGCATAATCATGTGTGCTCATTGCGAAATCTACAGGCCTGCCCTCATTTTCCATCATCTCAGCACAGTACTCGCCTGAAACAACACTCCCAGCCGATTCGCAAGTGAGACAAATCCATGGCACCAAAAATGTCTGCTTTGTCAATAAAGGAGGTCAGGGGAGGGTAGACAGAGAGTTTATTCAGAGAGCAGTGCCAGTGTGTGAAAAGCAAAGAAAACACAATCAGCTATTGCAAGTAATACTACTGTATTTGACAACTTTATTAAGACAGGCAACATGTATGGTTTATGCATTTCAGACAGTCAGGCAGCAATGCAGACGTTGTTAGCCAGATGATACATTTATTCAGCAATTGTATGCAAGATATTATTACCATGGCAAGCATACACTTCAGAAAAGAATTTACTCTGGGCTCACAAGGTTTGCAACAGCTCTCAGACACCACAGCAACCAACAAGACGACTCAAAAGAAAAGCTAATTTTGCATCATCAAAGGAAGCCACAAAATCATCTTCTATTTCACCAAATTACTACTGTAGATCCCATACCACTACCAAAGGGCTATACTTGCATTGCTGCATTTGGACATCAACGAAGTGGAAACAATGATGATTAAATAAAAACATGCAAATTCAGTTCGAAATCCATACACCAGGCTCCCAGCATATACGACACAAGGTTCATACGTAAACAATTTGGCACATTTAGTCCAAACATATAACCCCCATGTTACAACTGCCGCCGCATTACACACAAGATGCAACCAAAACAGATACAGTGCAAATTATCCCCATTCGGGCGCTCCAATTACACGAGTATCGAACGGGTGATGAAGGTTCGTCACCGGGCCTTCTCGGAGTCAGATTTTGCCGGTGATGCAACAAGGGTCCTCCAAAGGTACCGCCCGCTTGCCATGTCCACCATCGTCCAGAATCCTGTCTTCGCAGCCGAGGCAACCTACATTTGGGTTAAAGCAGCCCTTCAGTCTTAGTATAATGAAACTGTGGAAAACTGTGGCCTAATATAATGAAACTGGGGAAAACTGCGTCTTCGCGGCAGATGCAACCTACATTTAGCAGTGGAAAACTGTGGCTTAATCTTCTTCTCAAATATAAATGAAACTTACCAACCCTCCATCAATGGTAACCCGATACATGTTAGCTAAGTTAGTATGCATACATCAACTGTTTGAATACTTAACTTCAAATAATGTCTGAACATATACAGTAAATATTATCTAGTATAGGTTTGGATGCTACATCCAGAAAGAGTAAACAATCACACAATTTTATGTCAGAAGAAAAGGCAACTTTTGCACAGATATTCCTTCAGTCGAAAGGGACCAATACACATCACAGAACCAATAGGAAGCACTTCTGTTACAAATTTGTAACAGATAGAGATGTGTTGTTCAATCCTAAATCTGAAGACTTATGAACTAGAGATCGACTCTGCACCGGCACAAGTCAGTTAACTATGAGTTTTCTAATTTAACTGTTTTTTCTTTTCTAATTTAACTATTTTTTCTATCATCCATGCAGGGACTGTTTGAGTGCTTGGCCAATTGATCCTAATCTCGGATCATGCCATATAGTTCCAAAATCCAAATAGGTGTCGCAGTGTAAATTATTATCGAGTATAAGTTGGGATGCTACATCAAAAAGGACTATGAAAACACACATATGGTAGACCGACTGATGCGGGAGAAAGAGAAGATCTGAGCGCGGCTGCAACCTCAGACATACTGTCAACAAGGTACTCCTGTATGTGAAGTTGCAAACAACAGTGATGCTAACTTGTCTATGGCGTCTCTACAGGATGCGCTAAGCCACTAACAGTTCAAGAAGTCAGCACGTCTCAGCCAGGAACAATGCGTCAACACCAGTTCATTATGAATCCCGGTTGCAGTGAACACATTTGGGGATAAAAAAAACAGAAGCATGTCGTCAGTTAATTTGGATAGGAAAATCAGCACTTGATTAGCCGGCATAATCTCGTTGCTTGTAGCTGTATCTTATAAAGGCCTAGATAATCTTGGTTAATTACCAAAAGGGTATCCATCCTCTTACTGTTTTCTCCATTTAGCAAAATTAGCACACATTCATGGCCAGCAGCTATCAATCTATGAAGTCACACAAGTCACCACTGTCAACAGGGTACTCTTATATGTAAACAATAGTGAGGCTAAATTATCTATGGCATCTCTCTCTATCTAAAAAAATCCATGGCGTCTTGGTCTGGGAGCATCAAGACGTCAGCAAGTCTCAACCAGGGCCAATGTGCCGACACTAGATCATTAGGGCATGTACAATGGTGCTATCTTAGAAGTGCCATGTAGGATAAATGATGAGGTGGAGGAGAGATAACTTATAAGAAAAGACTTGTATTCTCTTATTTAAGAGAAGGTAAGAGATAATCTCTTAGCACAATATGTCTCACCACATTTTTAGGAATAACTAGTTATTGAAGATAAGGCTAAGAGATGATCCATGTAGACATGTTTTCTTGTCATCTCTAATTTACATGCAAGATTTAAGATAAGACTATCTTATCAATCATTGTACATGCTCTTACGAATCCCCGTTGCGGTTACAATAGTGAGTTCTTTTTTTTTCTTTCCTCGTGCCGTGCACGCATTTGGAGGTCAAAAACAGAAGCATGTCCTCGCTAATTTGGACGGGAAAACCAGAACTTCATTAGCCGGTGCAATACACAGGCATAATCTCGTTGCTTGCAGCTGTACGTTACAAAGACCTAGATAATCTTTCTAAATAACAACACGCACGGCCAAGAATTTGCAACAACGATTGCGCAAATGTGCGCTGAGATAGGAAAAAGGCAAGAGCGATACCTTGGAATGGAGCGGCGCGGGGTCCCTGGGAGACCCCGGCGACCCCTCGTCGTCCTCGTCGTTCGCCGCGACGGCGGCGGCGTCGTCGTCCTGGAACAGGTCCGGCTCGGCGTTGAGTCCCCGGAGGAGGAAGAAGCCGGCGATGGTGGCGGAGAGGAAGATGAGTATCACCCTCAGCGGGCACATCTTTGCCCCGAGTTATTAACCAAGGATCACACGGGAATCAAATCGATCAAGACTCCCCCTTTCCCCCTCTCGTCGGCGTGGTGCGGCGCGGGGCGTGGCGAGAATGGGAGGGGAGGGGGATTAGGGATGGCAGGAGGAGGAAGAGGAGTAGGTTGGTGGGCGGATGGATGGATGGATGTTGATTCTTCTTCCTTCCCAGACCTCTTCTTTGACTGGCACGCACCACCACCACCACCACCTAACGCCTGCGGCTTTTGGGCAATGGTGTTCTTTATTTATCCCTTTGATGAGATGGAGGAGCGGTAAACAACTCTGGTCTCGAGCGACGCGAGATTGGGTTTCTTTTATTGAGTTCGCGGGGAGAATCCTCCCTCCCTCCGCTCCTTGGATCCCGTAGGCGGCAGGAGGAAGACGAAGAAGGAAGAAATTGTTTTTTTTTTGTTTTTTTGTGGGCATAAAAGAGGAGGAGAAATTCGCGGTGGGAGACGAGAGGAGGAGGATGAGGGCCCCTGTCCGCCCTGTTCAAAAGAAAACAACGCGGTTGGTTTGTGACGTAGGATTTTCCGGCCCGCGTGTCGGTATAGAAGCAGCGACAGTTGTTACGGCATCTCGGCGACTCGCAAATTTTCTCCCACATCCGTTTACGGGCAGGGGACTAGTCCGCGGATGTGGGAAGCGGTCATTCAACGTTGCATGTATACATTTCAACATCAATGCGAACTAACCAAACGAAAATCGTTCGAACACGGGAATTCATTCAAGTTCGGATATAATTTACATAAAAGGTCGATATTTTGACCGCTTAACAAAAAAAATACAAAAAAAAATCTAAACCCTATACCGGACGACCACCTTGTATGCATGGTCCCTGCCCTACTGCACCGTCGTCGTCGGTGCCGTCTTCGTCGTGGTCGGCAGAATGGCGTCGGAGGGCCGCGGCTGCCTACCGCTCACGGAGGAGCCGCTCCGCCTCCTACTATGATGTGCGGAGTGCCTCCGCGGTCACTGCAGACGTTGCCTTCGGAGCCCTGGCCGCGACCTTGCCGCGGCTGGCGTTGGTGGTGCAATCGCTAAGCGACCACTCCTCGTCGATCATGGCGAGCTCGTCGTCAGGGCGGCGCCTGGCGATCGTTTCCGCGATGATCACAGAGCGTATGAGTGCCCATGCGGAGGCGAGGTCAGGATCGTTGTGACCCAGCCCGACGTCACGTCGCTCTTGGCGAACGCGGAGCGGCGACCGGCATTGCACTAGTCGTACCTCGCTTGCTGCCTCGCCGCGCGCTCCGCCTCGGATACGACGGCCCTCGAGCCCGAGGCACCGTCGTAACCACCTCCTTCGAGGTAGTGGAGGAGGCGGCCCAGCGCCTTTTGATCGCGGGCGGCAGCTCTTCCTTAACGGCGAGGCGGTGGCGGTGCGGCAGCGACGAGGGCGCGTCCATGCGGTCGTACCGGCTGCGCTGCGGGGAGGCCGGCTCCTCCTTGACCTAGCGTCTGATCTGGATGCCTTGGTGGTGCGGGGGCGACGGCGGCTTGTCCTTGACACGGCGTCCGATCTGGACACCGTGGTTGTGCTGGGACGAGGCCGGCTCATCCTTGACTGGCCGAAGCAGGGAAGTCGTGTTGGGGAACGTAGTAATTTTGAAATTTTCCTACGCACACGCAAGATCATGGTGATGCATAGCAACGAGAGGGGAGAGTGTCGTCCACGTACCCTCGTAGACCGTTAAGCGGAAGCGTTATGACAACGCGGTTGATGTAGTCGTACGTCTTCACGATCGTCCGATCCTCAGTACCGAACGTACGGCACCTCCGCGTTCAGCACACGTTCAGCTCGGTGACGTCCCGCGAACTCACGATCCAGTAGAGCTCGAGGGAGAGTTTCGTCAGCACGACGGCGTGGTGACGTTGTTGATGAAGCTACCGACGCAGGGCTTCGCCTAAGCACCACTACGATATGACCGAGGTGGATTATGGTGGAGGAGGGCACCGCACGCGGCTAAAAGATCAATGATCAATTGTTGTGTCTATGGGGTGCCCCCTGCCCCCGTATATAAAGGAGCTAGGGGGGAGGCGGCCGGCCAAGGAGGAGGGCGCGCCAAGGGGGGAGTCCTACTCCCACCGGGAGTAGGACTCCTCCTTTCCTAGTAGGAGTAGGAGAAGGGGGAAGGGAAGGAGAGAGGAGGTAGGAAAGGGGGGCGCCGCCCCCCCCCCCCTCCTTGTCCAATTCGGACTAGAGGGGGAGGGGGCGCGCGGCCTGCCCTGGCCGCCCCTCCTCTTCTCCACTAAGGCCCATTAGGCCCAATATACTCCCCGGGGGGTTCCGGTAACCCCCCGGTACTCCGGTAAATGTCCGAAACCTCCCGAAACACTTCTGGTGTCCAAACATAGTCGTCCAATATATCGATATTTACGTCTCGACCATTTCGAGACTCCTCGTCATGTCCGCCCCCCCCCCCCCCCCCCCCCCCCCCCCCCCCCCCCCCCCCCCCCCCCCCCCCCCCCCCCCCCCCCCCCCCCCCCCCCCCCCCCCCCCCCCCCCCCCCCCCCCCCCCCCCCCCCCCCCCCCCCCCCCCCCCCCCCCCCCCCCCCCCCCCCCCCCCCCCCCCCCCCCCCCCCCCCCCCCCCCCCCCCCCCCCCCCCCCCCCCCCCCCCCCCCCCCCCCCCCCCCCCCCCCCCCCCCCCCCCCCCCCCCCCCCCCCCCCCCCCCCCCCCCCCCCCCCCCCCCCCCCCCCCCCCCCCCCCCCCCCCCCCCCCCCCCCCCCCCCCCCCCCCCCCCCCCCCCCCCCCCCCCCCCCCCCCCCCCCCCCCCCCCCCCCCCCCCCCCCCCCCCCCCCCCCCCCCCCCCCCCCCCCCCCCCCCCCCCCCCCCCCCCCCCCCCCCCCCCCCCCCCCCCCCCCCCCCCCCCCCCCCCCCCCCCCCCCCCCCCCCCCCCCCCCCCCCCCCCCCCCCCCCCCCCCCCCCCCCCCCCCCCCCCCCCCCCCCCCCCCCCCCCCCCCCCCCCCCCCCCCCCCCCCCCCCCCCCCCCCCCCCCCCCCCCCCCCCCCCCCCCCCCCCCCCCCCCCCCCCCCCCCCCCCCCCCCCCCCCCCCCCCCCCCCCCCCCCCCCCCCCCCCCCCCCCCCCCCCCCCCCCCCCCCCCCCCCCCCCCCCCCCCCCCCCCCCCCCCCCCCCCCCCCCCCCCCCCCCCCCCCCCCCCCCCCCCCCCCCCCCCCCCCCCCCCCCCCCCCCCCCCCCCCCCCCCCCCCCCCCCCCCCCCCCCCCCCCCCCCCCCCCCCCCCCCCCCCCCCCCCCCCCCCCCCCCCCCCCCCCCCCCCCCCCCCCCCCCCCCCCCCCCCCCCCCCCCCCCCCCCCCCCCCCCCCCCCCCCCCCCCCCCCCCCCCCCCCCCCCCCCCCCCCCCCCCCCCCCCCCCCCCCCCCCCCCCCCCCCCCCCCCCCCCCCCCCCCCCCCCCCCCCCCCCCCCCCCCCCCCCCCCCCCCCCCCCCCCCCCCCCCCCCCCCCCCCCCCCCCCCCCCCCCCCCCCCCCCCCCCCCCCCCCCCCCCCCCCCCCCCCCCCCCCCCCCCCCCCCCCCCCCCCCCCCCCCCCCCCCCCCCCCCCCCCCCCCCCCCCCCCCCCCCCCCCCCCCCCCCCCCCCCCCCCCCCCCCCCCCCCCCCCCCCCCCCCCCCCCCCCCCCCCCCCCCCCCCCCCCCCCCCCCCCCCCCCCCCCCCCCCCCCCCCCCCCCCCCCCCCCCCCCCCCCCCCCCCCCCCCCCCCCCCCCCCCCCCCCCCCCCCCCCCCCCCCCCCCCCCCCCCCCCCCCCCCCCCCCCCCCCCCCCCCCCCCCCCCCCCCCCCCCCCCCCCCCCCCCCCCCCCCCCCCCCCCCCCCCCCCCCCCCCCCCCCCCCCCCCCCCCCCCCCCCCCCCCCCCCCCCCCCCCCCCCCCCCCCCCCCCCCCCCCCCCCCCCCCCCCCCCCCCCCCCCCCCCCCCCCCCCCCCCCCCCCCCCCCCCCCCCCCCCCCCCCCCCCCCCCCCCCCCCCCCCCCCCCCCCCCCCCCCCCCCCCCCCCCCCCCCCCCCCCCCCCCCCCCCCCCCCCCCCCCCCCCCCCCCCCCCCCCCCCCCCCCCCCCCCCCCCCCCCCCCCCCCCCCCCCCCCCCCCCCCCCCCCCCCCCCCCCCCCCCCCCCCCCCCCCCCCCCCCCCCCCCCCCCCCCCCCCCCCCCCCCCCCCCCCCCCCCCCCCCCCCCCCCCCCCCCCCCCCCCCCCCCCCCCCCCCCCCCCCCCCCCCCCCCCCCCCCCCCCCCCCCCCCCCCCCCCCCCCCCCCCCCCCCCCCCCCCCCCCCCCCCCCCCCCCCCCCCCCCCCCCCCCCCCCCCCCCCCCCCCCCCCCCCCCCCCCCCCCCCCCCCCCCCCCCCCCCCCCCCCCCCCCCCCCCCCCCCCCCCCCCCCCCCCCCCCCCCCCCCCCCCCCCCCCCCCCCCCCCCCCCCCCCCCCCCCCCCCCCCCCCCCCCCCCCCCCCCCCCCCCCCCCCCCCCAGTCAGTAATCTTAGTTCACATCGCCATGTGATTAACACCCAAAGAGTACTAAAGTGTGATCATGTTTTGCTTATGAGAGAAGTTTAGTCAACGGGTCTGCCATATTCAGATCCGTATGTATTTTGCAAATTTCTATGTCAACAATGCTCTGCACGGAGCTACTCTAGCTAATTGCTCCCACTTTCAATATGTATCTAGATCGAGTCTTAGAGTCATCCAGATCGGTGTCAAAGCTTGCATCGACGTAACTCTTTACGACGAACCTTTTGTCACCTCCATAATCGAGAAACATATCCTTATTTCGCTAAGGATAATTTTGACCGCTGTCCAATGATCTACTCCTAGATCACTATTGTACTCCCTTGCCAAACTCAGTGTTGGGTATACAATAGATCTGGTACACAGCATGGCATACTTTATAGAACCTATGGATGAGGCATAGGGAATGACTTTCATTCTCTTTCTATCTTTTGCCGTGGTCGGGCTTTGAGTATTACTCAATTTCATACCTTGTAACACAGGCAAGAACTCTTTCTTTGACTGTTC
>JAAAWM010011467.1:0-81141 GCA_036873465.1 Thinopyrum obtusiflorum | reverse complement strand
GTACCTAAGTGGTGGTTTTATTTTCTTATACTAACGGAGCTTACGAGTTTTCTATTAAGTTTTGTGTTGTGAAGTTTCCAAGTTTTGGGTAAAGATTCGATGGACTATGGAATAAGGAGTGGCAAGAGCCTAATCTTGGGGATGCCCAAGGCACCCCAAGGTAATATTCAAGGACAACCAAGAGCCTAAGCTTGGGGATGCCCCGGAAGGCATCCCCTCTTTCGTCTTCGTTCATCGGTAACTTTACTTGGAGCTATATTTTTATTCACCACATGATATGTGTTTTGCTTGGAGCGTCATTTTATTTTATTTATTTTTTCTTTATGTTATTTAGAACAATGTTTTGCTTCTTTTATTTCAATAAAAGTGGCATTGATAGCCTTTACTATGCCTATTTTGCAAGTCTTCTTGTTGCTGTTTGAAAACAGAAAGTTTACCGCTGTTGCAAAAATTCCCTAGAAAAGTCAGAATGTGATAAAATGTTGAAACCTTTTGCATAATAATATATGATAAATTTACTACAGTGGGAATTTTCTTTCATAATTTTTGGAGCTAGGGAAGTATGGATCTTGCTGCATTCTTTACAGACTGTCCTGTTTAGGCAGATTGCTTTTATGTTTGCATTGTTTGCATATGTTTGCTTCTTTAATGATTCTATTTGAGGATAGGACTATAAAATATGCAGAGGCATTTAGTATGCAATGTTGAATAATAATTTTAGTGATTTGCTACAGTATAGTATGATAAGGTTTTTGCATTGGTTTATACTAACTTATCTCACGAGTCCTTGTTGAGTTTTGTGTGGATGAAGCTTTTGAGATTTAGGAAGACCGTGATATGAGAGGAATTAAGGAGACACAAAAGCTCAAGATTGGGGATGCCCAAGGCATCCCAAGATAATATTTCATGAAGTCTCAAGCGTCTAAGCTTGGGTATGCCCCGGTTGGCATCCCACCTTTCTTCTTCGACAACTATCGGTTAGTATCGGTTGATCCTAAGTTTTTGCTTCTTCACATGATGTTTGCTATTCTTAGAATGTCATTTTATTTTGTTTTGCTTGCTGTTTGAATAAAATATCAAGTTCTGAAATTATTAAATGGGAGATTCTTCACATAGCTAAATAATTATTTAACTACTCATTGTTCTTCACTTATATCTTTTTGGAGTAGTTTGTCATTTACTCGTGTGCTTCACTTATATCCTATGAGTAAATAGTTGAATGATTTGAATATAATAAATCTGAGTTTATATATGTTTCATATGCTTATACCATGGGGAGTAATGACTTCACATATAAGAAGTAGAGGTGGTAAATTTATTGACCCCCCCCCCCCCCCCCCCCCCCCCCCCCCCCCCCCCCCCCCCCCCCCCCCCCCCCCCCCCCCCCCCCCCCCCCCCCCCCCCCCCCCCCCCCCCCCCCCCCCCCCTATTGCTTCCACATCACAAGATCGTATAAAGCTTATTTTCTCCACACTAATAGGTCATACATATTTAGAGAGCAATTTTTATTGCATGCATCGATGACAACTTGCTTAAAGGATCTTACTCAATCCATAGGTAGGTATGGTGGACTCTCATGGCAATACTGGTTTAAGGGATGTTTGGAAGCACAAGTAGTATCTCTACTTGGTGCAAAGAATTTGGCTAGCATGAGGGGGGAAGGCAAGCTCAGCATGTTGAATGATCTATGACAATATACTTTATTTCAGATATAAGAAAACATAACCCATTACATTGTCTTCCTTGTCCAACATCAACCTTTTAACATGTCATATTTTAATGAGTGCTCACAATTACAAAAGATGTCCAAGTTCTCAAATCCTTAAAGACTCAATCCGATAAGATAACTTCAAAGGGAAAACTCAATCCATTACAAGAGAGTAGAGGGGGAGAAACATCGTAAGATCCAACTATAATAGCAAAGATCAGGATACATCAAGATCGTAGCACCTCAAGAACATGAGAGAGAGAGAGAGAAAGATCAAACACATAGCTACTGGTACATACCCTCAGCCCCGAGGGTGAACTACTCCCTCCTTGTCATGGAGAGCGCCGGGATGATGAAGATGGCCATCGGTGAGGGATTCCCCCTCCGGCAGGGTGCCGGAACAGGGTCCCGATTGGTTTTTGGTGGCTACAGTGGCTTGCGGTGGCGGAACTCCCGATCTATTCTGCTCCCTGATGTTTTTAGGGTATATGGACATATATAGGCGAAAGAAGTCGGTCAGGGGAGACATGAGGGGCCCATGAGGGTCGGGTGCGCCCAGGGGGTAGGGCACGCCTCCCTGCCTCGTGGCTTCCTGGAAGCTTCCCTGACGTCTACTCCAAGTCTCCTGGATTGCTTCCATTCCAAAAATAACTCTCCCGAAGGTTTCATTCCGTTTGGACTCCGTTTGATATTCCTTTTCTTCGAAACACTGAAATAGGCAAGAAAACAACAATTTGGGCTGGGCCTCCGGTTAATAGGTTAGTCCCAAAAATAATATAAAAGTGTTCAGTAAAGCCCATAAACATCCAAAACAGATAATATAATAGCATGAATACTTCATAAATTATAGATACATTGGAGACGTATCAGCATCCCCAAGCTTAATTCCTGCTCGTCCTCGAGTAGGTAAATGATAAAAGAAAGAATTTATGAAGTGTGAATGCTAGCAGGTGCACAAGTTTGATCAATGGTAATTTCAATCACCTTTTCTAGCACCATTATATATCATAACAATAGCTCAACTCATAGGACTTCTCATGATCAAGTAACAAGCTATTCACATGTTAAAGTATATATCATAAACTTTCTTGAAAACTAACAAACTGTGTTATTAGTCATCAAACAATTACAATTCGTCTTATTTTCAGGAAAGGTCTATGTCAGAGCTTTGATTCAGCAAACTTTAGATACTCAACTATCATTTAGTCTTTCACAATTGCTAACACTCACGTGATATTTATGGGTTCAAAGTTTTAATCAGAGAAAGAGAAAGATAAGGGCTTATAGATTCGCCTCCCAACCTTTTACCCCAAGAGTAATGTCAACAATAATAGTTCATGATGCCTTACATCCAATTGGATATATATATATATATCAGGATCTTTCCAACACAATGCGCTTGCCAAATGATAAAATGTGAAAAGGAAAGGTGAAGATCACCATGACTCTTGCATAAGGTATAAGACAAGAATAAAAGATAGGCCCTTCGCAGAGGGGAGCAGAGGTTGTCATGCGCTTTTATTGTTGGATGCACAAAATTTTAATGCGAAAGAACGTCACTTTATATTGCCAC
Source organism: Thinopyrum obtusiflorum (assembly GCA_036873465.1). Taxonomy (NCBI): domain Eukaryota; kingdom Viridiplantae; phylum Streptophyta; class Magnoliopsida; order Poales; family Poaceae; genus Thinopyrum; species Thinopyrum obtusiflorum. The sequence goes on along the minus strand of JAAAWM010011467.1, from coordinate 77,860 downwards.
TTGTGATAGGGACCTTTATTCCCCCCCCCCCCCCCCCCCCCCCCCCCCCCCCCCCCCCCCCCCCCCCCCCCCCCCCCCCCCCCCCCCCCCCCCCCCCCCCCCCCCCCCCCCCCCCCCCCCCCCCCCCCCCCCCCCCCCCCCCCCCCCCCCCCCCCCCCCCCCCCCCCCCCCCCCCCCCCCCCCCCCCCCCCCCCCCCCCCCCCCCCCCCCCCCCCCCCCCCCCCCCCCCCCCCCCCCCCCCCCCCCCCCCCCCCCCCCCCCCCCCCCCCCCCCCCCCCCCCCCCCCCCCCCCCCCCCCCCCCCCCCCCCCCCCCCCCCCCCCCCCCCCCCCCCCCCCCCCCCCCCCCCCCCCCCCCCCCCCCCCCCCCCCCCCCCCCCCCCCCCCCCCCCCCCCCCCCCCCCCCCCCCCCCCCCCCCCCCCCCCCCCCCCCCCCCCCCCCCCCCCCCCCCCCCCCCCCCCCCCCCCCCCCCCCCCCCCCCCCCCCCCCCCCCCCCCCCCCCCCCCCCCCCCCCCCCCCCCCCCCCCCCCCCCCCCCCCCCCCCCCCCCCCCCCCCCCCCCCCCCCCCCCCCCCCCCCCCCCCCCCCCCCCCCCCCCCCCCCCCCCCCCCCCCCCCCCCCCCCCCCCCCCCCCCCCCCCCCCCCCCCCCCCCCCCCCCCCCCCCCCCCCCCCCCCCCCCCCCCCCCCCCCCCCCCCCCCCCCCCCCCCCCCCCCCCCCCCCCCCCCCCCCCCCCCCCCCCCCCCCCCCCCCCCCCCCCCCCCCCCCCCCCCCCCCCCCCCCCCCCCCCCCCCCCCCCCCCCCCCCCCCCCCCCCCCCCCCCCCCCCCCCCCCCCCCCCCCCCCCCCCCCCCCCCCCCCCCCCCCCCCCCCCCCCCCCCCCCCCCCCCCCCCCCCCCCCCCCCCCCCCCCCCCCCCCCCCCCCCCCCCCCCCCCCCCCCCCCCCCCCCCCCCCCCCCCCCCCCCCCCCCCCCCCCCCCCCCCCCCCCCCCCCCCCCCCCCCCCCCCCCCCCCCCCCCCCCCCCCCCCCCCCCCCCCCCCCCCCCCCCCCCCCCCCCCCCCCCCCCCCCCCCCCCCCCCCCCCCCCCCCCCCCCCCCCCCCCCCCCCCCCCCCCCCCCCCCCCCCCCCCCCCCCCCCCCCCCCCCCCCCCCCCCCCCCCCCCCCCCCCCCCCCCCCCCCCCCCCCCCCCCCCCCCCCCCCCCCCCCCCCCCCCCCCCCCCCCCCCCCCCCCCCCCCCCCCCCCCCCCCCCCCCCCCCCCCCCCCCCCCCCCCCCCCCCCCCCCCCCCCCCCCCCCCCCCCCCCCCCCCCCCCCCCCCCCCCCCCCCCCCCCCCCCCCCCCCCCCCCCCCCCCCCCCCCCCCCCCCCCCCCCCCCCCCCCCCCCCCCCCCCCCCCCCCCCCCCCCCCCCCCCCCCCCCCCCCCCCCCCCCCCCCCCCCCCCCCCCCCCCCCCCCCCCCCCCCCCCCCCCCCCCCCCCCCCCCCCCCCCCCCCCCCCCCCCCCCCCCCCCCCCCCCCCCCCCCCCCCCCCCCCCCCCCCCCCCCCCCCCCCCCCCCCCCCCCCCCCCCCCCCCCCCCCCCCCCCCCCCCCCCCCCCCCCCCCCCCCCCCCCCCCCCCCCCCCCCCCCCCCCCCCCCCCCCCCCCCCCCCCCCCCCCCCCCCCCCCCCCCCCCCCCCCCCCCCCCCCCCCCCCCCCCCCCCCCCCCCCCCCCCCCCCCCCCCCCCCCCCCCCCCCCCCCCCCCCCCCCCCCCCCCCCCCCCCCCCCCCCCCCCCCCCCCCCCCCCCCCCCCCCCCCCCCCCCCCCCCCCCCCCCCCCCCCCCCCCCCCCCCCCCCCCCCCCCCCCCCCCCCCCCCCCCCCCCCCCCCCCCCCCCCCCCCCCCCCCCCCCCCCCCCCCCCCCCCCCCCCCCCCCCCCCCCCCCCCCCCCCCCCCCCCCCCCCCCCCCCCCCCCCCCCCCCCCCCCCCCCCCCCCCCCCCCCCCCCCCCCCCCCCCCCCCCCCCCCCCCCCCCCCCCCCCCCCCCCCCCCCCCCCCCCCCCCCCCCCCCCCCCCCCCCCCCCCCCCCCCCCCCCCCCCCCCCCCCCCCCCCCCCCCCCCCCCCCCCCCCCCCCCCCCCCCCCCCCCCCCCCCCCCCCCCCCCCCCCCCCCCCCCCCCCCCCCCCCCCCCCCCCCCCCCCCCCCCCCCCCCCCCCCCCCCCCCCCCCCCCCCCCCCCCCCCCCCCCCCCCCCCCCCCCCCCCAATCTCGTGAGCGCTAAAGTTTCTGTTTTTTACAGCAAGATCACAAAGACTTCGCCCAAGTCTTCCCAAAGGTTCTACTTGGCACAAACACTAATTAAAACATAAAACCACATCTAACCAGAGTCTATAAAGATTATTTATTGCTAAACAGGAGCAAAAGGCAAGGAACAAAAATAAAATTGGGTTGCCTCCCAACAAACGCTAACGTTTAACGCCCCTAGCTAGGCATGATGATTTCAATGATGCTCACATAAGACATAAGAATTGAAACATAAAGAGAGCATCATGAAGAATATGACTAGCACATTTAAGTATAACCCACTTCCTATGCATAGGTATTTTGTGAGCAAACAACTTATGGGAACAATAATCAACTAGCATAGGAAGGCAAAACAAGCATAACTTCAAAACTTTAAGCACATAGAGAGGAAACTTGATATTATTGCAATTCCTACAAGCATATATTCCTCCCTCATAATAATTTTCAGTAGCATAATGAATGAATTCAACAATATAAACATCACATAAAGCATTCTTTTCATGATCTACAAGCATAGAAATTTTATTACTCTCCACATAAGCAAAATTCTTCTCATTTGGAATAGTGGGAGTATCATAAGAGACTCGAATACAATAAATTGTTTCCACATTAAAAGAGTAATGTTCAGAAAAGGGGTAATCATAATCATGACAAGTTTTATAAATATAATCATCACTACTTTTTATAGCATAAGTATCATCACAATAATCATCATAAGTAGCAATTTTGTTCTCATCATAATCAATTGAAACCTCTTCCAAGATAGTGGAATCATTACTAAATAAAGTCATGACCTCTCCAAATCCACTTTCACAATTGTCACAATAAGATTCAACATCCTCCAAAATAGTGGGATCATTACTTCCTAAAGTTGACACTCTTCCAAACCCACTTTCATCAATATAATCATCATAAGTAGGAGGCATGCTATCATCATAACAAATTTGCATATCAAAACTTGGGAGGCTATAAATATCATCTTCATTAAACATAGCATCCCCAAGTTTGGGACAAACATTAATTGCAGCAAATATATTCTCAAACATGTCATTCTCATCAAACGTAGCATCCCCAAGCTTGGGCCTTTTCATATCATAAGCATAATCACTCTCATCATTAATAGTATGGATAGCACCAATAGTATAGCAATTATCATCACAATGAGTAATAGGAGGAACATCATTTGGGAGGGATACCTTTCTACCTTTGCTTCTCCGTCTTTTCTTTTTCTTCTTCACATCATGTGTGGGTTTAACCCTCTTTTTTGAGCTCCTTATTAATGAGATTGGTTGAATAGAAAGCTCCTCCTCGTTACCTGATTCATCATAAGAAATAATAGTAGGATATTGGGAAGTCTCTTCCCTTTCATTAGTATTCTCTTCATCTTCTATTTGTTTTCTTTTCTTTATGTAATGGGCAATATAAGGATTTTCAATGCAATTGACTGCACAATACATAAAAATTTCTTCTAGATCAAAATCAAGAACTTTATCAAGGACAAATTCTGGAAGATCCTTAGTTATACGTTTCATTTCTTCATAACCCAAAAGCAAACTAAGTTCATTATGATATGCAAGGGAAATCAAGTCATCACAATTCTTGGACACGATTCGATCATGAAACAATTTGCATTGGAGACTTAAATGACCACGTTCATTGCAAAGTTCACAAGTACGGCTAAGAAAGTTTAAAATTTTAGCACAAACATCTAGCCTTTCTTGCAACCATTTAGTTTCCAAATACTTATGCCTCTTGCAAAATCTATCTTCCCTATTTGGTGTGTACTTGCAAACTCTATGCACTCCACAAAAATAGACATGCTTATAAGAGACATTTTCATCATGACTAGTGAAATCATCATTAGTACTATGGATATTCAAAGAGTTCATACTAACAACATTGCAATCATGCTCATCATTCAAAGATTTAGTGCCAAACATTCTAATGCATTCTTCTTCTAGCACTTGAGCACAATTATCGGAATCCTTATTCTCATGAAAGATATTAAAAAGATGAAGCATATGAGGTACCCTAAATTCCATATTTTTTTTGTAGTTTCCTTTTATAAACTAAACTAGTGATAAAACAAGAAACTAAAAGATTCGATTGCAAGATCTAAAGATATACCTTCAAGCACTCACCTCCCCGGCAATGGCGCCAGAAACTGCTTGATGTCTACTACACAACCTTCTTCTTGTAGACGTTGTTGGGCCTCCAAGTGCAGAGGTTTGTAGGACAGTAGCAAATTTCCCTCAAGTGGATGACCTAAGGTTTATCAATCCGTGGGAGGCATAGGATGAAGATGGTCTCTCTCAAGCAACCCTGCAACCAAATAACAAAGAGTATCTTGTGTCCCCAACACACCCAATACAATGGTAAATTGTATAGGTGCACTAGTTCAGTGAAGAGATGGTGATACAAGTGCAATATTGATGGTAGATATAAGTTTTTGTAATCTGAAAATATAAAAACAGCAAGGTAACTCCCCCCCCCCCCCCCCCCCCCCCCCCCCCCCCCCCCCCCCCCCCCCCCCCCCCCCCCCCCCCCCCCCCCCCCCCCCCCCCCCCCCCCCCCCCCCCCCCCCCCCCCCCCCCCCCCCCCCCCCCCCCCCCCCCCCCCCCCCCCCCCCCCCCCCCCCCCCCCCCCCCCCTCCTTTCTGATCGATCTATTCAAGAGTCCGTAGTAAAATAACACAAAGCTATTATTTCCATTCAATCTATTCAAGAGTTCGTACTAGAATAACACCTTAAGACACATATCAACCAAAACCCTAATGTCACCTAGATACTCCAATGTCACCTCAAGTATCCGTGGGTATGATTATACGATATGCATCACACAATCTCAGATTCATCTATTCAACCAACACAAAGAACTTCAAAGAGTGCCCCAAAGTTTCTACCGGAGAGCCAAGACAAAAACGTGTGCCAACCCCTATGCATAAGTTCACAATGTTACGGAACCCGCAAGTTGATCACCAAAACATACATCAAGTAGATCACGTGAATATCCCATTGTCACCACGGATAAGCACATGCAAGACATATATCAAGTGTTCTCAAATCCTTAAAGACTCAATCCGATATGATAACTTCAAAGGGAAAACTCAATCCATTACAAGAGAGTAGAGGGGGAGAAACATCATAAGATCCAACTATAATAGCAAAGCTCGCGATACATCAAGATCGTGCCGAATCAAGAACACGAGAGAGAGAGATCAAACACATAGCTACTGGTACATACCCTCAGCCCCGAGGGTGAACTACTCCCTCCTCGTCATGGAGAGCACCGGGATGATGAAGATGGCCATCGGTGAGGGATCCCACCCCTCCGGCAGGGTGCCGGAATGGGTCTAGATTGGTTTTCGGTGGCTACAGAGGCTTGTGGCGGCAGAACTCATGATCTAGGTTATGTTCTGGAAGTTTGGGTATATATAAGAGGTTTTGGCGTCGAGAACAAGTCAGGGGGTCTTCGAGGCGGCCACGAGGTAGGGGCGCGCGCCCAGGGGGTAGGGCGCCCCCCCACCCTCGTGGTGGCCTTGGGGCTCTTCTGGCCCACTTCCGATACTCCGTGGGCTTCTTCTGGTCCAAAAATGATCTCCGTTAAATTTCAGCTCAATTGGACTCCGTTTGGTTTTCCTTTTCTGCAAAACTCAAAAACAAGGAAAAAATAGAAACTGGCACTGGGCTCTAGGTTAATAGGTTAGCCCCAAAAATCATATAAAATAGCATATAAAACATCCTAGATGGATAATATAATAGCATGAATACTTCATAAATTATAGATACGTTGGAGACGTATCAGACATATGTACCTTGGAAGTTGTCAAGGAAGGCTTCTTCCAAGTCCTCCCAGCTGCCAATAGAATTTTTAGGCAGGCTGTTTAACTAGTGCCGAGCTGGCCCTTTGAGTTTTAGTGGGAGGTATTTGATGGCGTGAAGGTCATCTCCGCGGGCCATATGGATGTGGAGAATAAAATCCTCGATCCATACGCGGGGTCAGTTGTTCCATCGTATGATTCGATATTTATGGGTTTAAACCCTTCTGGGAATTCATGATCCATTACTTCGTCAGTGAAGTAAAGAGGGTGTGCGGCGCCTCTATATCGGGTCACGTCGCGACGTAGCTCCGATGGAGTCCATTTGCGGTTTTCGGCCCGGGCGTGGCTAGGCTTGTCACGTACGAATAGATAGCCGTTGCCACGTGTCGGGGCACGTCCTCGTGATCCGTAGATCAATCTGGTATGTCCTGCTCTACTGTCCAGGTCCTGCCGAAGGTCATATGTATAACCCCGAGCTGTTTTATCCCTACCTTTATGGCGAGGTGGGGCGGTCTGGTGTTCAGCTTGAGTTGCCGCTTTATCTCGACCGCTTGGTGGTCGGTCAGCCGCATTGCGCGATGATGGTACGGGCTCCAGCTCCTCGTCATCGAATTGAGGCAGGAATTTGCGCTTCGGGTAACTTTTGGCTGGGCGCTTAAGGCCGTATTCTTCGGCTGCCAGGACATCAGTCCATCTATCATTGAGCAGATCTTGATCAGCTTGAAGCTGTTGCTGCTTCTTTTTCAGGCTCCTTGCAGTGGCTATTAGCTAGCGCTTAAAGCGCTCCTGCTCGAGAGGTTCCTCAGGCACGATAAAATCCTCGTTGCCAAGGCTCACCTCATCCTCGGAGGGTGGAAGATAAGTGCTGCCCTCCGAGTCATTGTTTATGGCCTGTTTATCAGGGCTAACTTGCCCATCTTCCTGATCGTCCTGTTCGGGCGTTTGTTGGTCGGGATCTTCTCTGTCTTCAGCACCATCCGGAGTGTTATCGTCTCCTGTGCCGGTGTTGATGTCCTTGCTGCAGTGGGATTTAGAGCGGCGCCGCTGACGCCGGCGCTTTGGTTGTGTCTTAGGAGGCTCATCCTCAACTAGATTTTCCTTGTCCTCGCCGTTATTCTCTTTAGGTGTATCCACCATGTATACGTCGTACGAAGAAGTGGCCGTCCAACGTTCGGTGAACGGCGGATTTTGGCCATGCTCCTCATCTGCATCGTCGTCCATACCTTCGATGTCTTCGGAGCCGTAATCGAGCATGTCGGTTAAGTCTTCGACAGTGGCTATGAAGTGGGTGGCGGGTGGGAAGCGAAATTCCCTGTCATTAGCCTCCAGTTCGAACCGGATATAATTCGGCTGTGAGCCCTCCGCTAAGGATAGATTTTTTAATGAGTTTAACACGTCGCCTAAAGGTGAGTGCCGGAAGATGTCCTCGGCGCTGAATTCGACGATCGATGACCGATCCAGCTTGTCGTTTGCGGACACACATGGTTCAGAACTTATGGCCGGAAACGAGTCCGAGGTTCCGGAAACACAGATATCACCCGAGGTTAGGTCTGTGTGCGGCTCCAACGCCGCGGAATCTGCGGCTTCCGTGGCGGGGTTGAGCTTCCCGTCCTCGGATGGCGCGATCTGCTCCGGATCTAAGGCCGGAGTAGTTACAGGTGCAATTTCCTGAGCATGGTCCGATGACAGATTTAAGTCATGTTCATCGTAGGGACAGGGAGCGGCTGCCGTGGTCTCAAAGCCGTCGAAGATCAAGTCTCCACGGATATCTGTGACGTAGTTCAAGCTCCCAAATTTGACCTGATGGCCATGGGCGTAGCTGTTGATCTGCTCCAGATGGCCAAGCGAGTTGGCCCGCAGTGCGAAGCCGCCGAACACGAAGATCTATCCGGGGAGGAAGGTTTCCCTTCGGACAGCGTCGTCGTTGACGATTGAAGGAGCCATCAAACCTTTTGGGGACGGCACAGTGGAACTCTCAATGAAAGCACCAATGCCGGTGTCAAAACTGGCGAATCTTGGGTAGGGGGTCCCGAACTGTGCGTCTAAGGCCGATGGTAACAGGAGACAGGGGACACAATGTTTACCCAGGTTCGGGCCCTCTCTATGGAGGTAATACCCTACTTCCTGCTTGATTGATCTTGATGAATATGAGTATTACAAGAGTTGATCTACCACGAGATCGTAATGGCTAAAACCCTAGAAGTCTAGCCTGTATGACTGTATATCTTTCCGGACTAAGCCCTCCGGTTTATATAGACACCGGAGGGGGCTAGGGTTGTACAAAGTCGGTTATAGAGAAAGGAATCTTCATATTTGGTCGCCAATCTTGCCTTCCACGCCAAGGAGAGTCCCATCCGGACACGGGAGAGAGAGTCTTCGATCTTGTATCTTCACAGCCCATTAGTCCGGCCCATGTCCAACAGGCCGGACGCCCGAGGACCCCTTAGTCCAGGACTCCCTCAGCGCCCCCCTGCCTTGTGGTCACCTCGTGTGCCCTCCGAACTCCGTTTTCTTGCACAACACTTCTTTTGGTCAGTAAAAAATCATTATATAATCTCCCGAAGGTTTTGACCACCGTACCACGACAATATCTTATGTTCTTGTTTCAAGTTGTTTTTCTGACAGATCTAGATCACCATGACGTCTCCAAGCGCCCCCAAGGACAAGTTTTCGAGAAGGTCATCAACCCCTACCTTGCGGAGGTGCTACAACACCCTCAAACCATCGAGATGTATGAGGGGGTGCTGCACATCCGCGATGTTCAAGGGCCAAGGAAGACCGGAAGCATGGAGACAAGGCTCGAAGCAATGTAGCAGCAAGTCTTGAAGTGCCAAGGGATGGTGGAACGCGGACTCAACGCCAATCACTCCATGACCACGGAATTTACCCGTGACCACAAGTTGGACGCCAAGGACATCGGAGAGTCCATCTTCAAGCTTCACGAGAAAGTCGAGCATCTCCAAGCCCAGATCTATGACCTGCAAAACCAAAATTATGAGTATGAATACAGATTTAAGAGGGTGAGTTTGGCTGCAGATTTGAGGATCCTGGAGACTCGTTCATCTTTCTATGATGGTGAGCCTATGCCCTGGAAGATGGAGGACAAGCCTGCAACATCATCAACTCCATCATCGCCACCTCCGAAGAAAGAGCTCTAAATACATGGGTATTTGCACTCCCCTTGGCAACTGCCAAGCTTGGGGGAGGTGCCCCGGTATCGTATCACCATCATATCTTTACCTTTATCATTTTTCTTAGTTTGATCCTTTTTATTATATCTTGATCTAGTAGAATAAACATTTTTAGTATGATCTAGCTTTGAGTTTTGTTTTGAGATCTATCTATGTAATCGAGTCCATGAGTTATATAATAAAGAGTAGTTTTGAGTTGAGGGCTTTGCTTTCTCACTTTGATCTTGAGGGAAAAGAAAGAATAAAAAGAAATAAAAAGATCATATAATGATCTTATGGAGAATGATGACTTCACATATAAACAGTATGATGAATAAATTTTGTTGAGAGTTGACAAACATAGTTTTGGTCATTGTTGCAATTAATAGGAAGTAATAAAGAAAGAGAGGCTTCACATATAAATATACTATCTTGTACATCCTTTTTAATTGTGAGCACTCATTAAAATATTAAATTCTAAAAAGTTGATGTTGGACAAGGAAGACAACATAATGGGTTATGTTTTCTTATATCCGAATAGAAGTTATATTGTCATGGATCCTCCAACATGTTGAGCTTGCTTCTCACCCCTTGCTAGCCAAATCTTTTGCACCAAGTAGATATACCACTTGTGCATCCAAACATCCCTTAAACCAGTTTTGGCATGAGAGTCCACTATACATACCTATGGATTGAGTAAGATCCTTCAAGTAAGTTGTCATCGGTGCAAGCAATAAAAATTGCTCTCCAAATATGTATGATCTTTTAGTGAGGAGAAAATAAGCTTTATACGAACTTGTGATATGGAAGAAATAAAAGCGATAGACTGCATAATAAAGTTCTTTATCACAAGGGGCAATATAAAGTGACGTTCTTTTGCATTAAGATTTTGTACATCCAACCATAAAAGCGCATGACAACCTCTGCTTCCCTCTGCGAAGGGCCTATCTTTTACTTTTACCTTCTACCTTATACAAGAGTCATGGTAATCTTCACCTTTCCTTTTTACACTTTTTCTTTTTGGCAAGCACTATGTGTTGGAGAAAGATCCAGATATATATCTCCACTCAGATGTAGGTTATCATAAAGTATTATTGTTGACATTACCCTTGAGGTAAAAGTTTGGGAGGCGAAACTATAAGCCTCTATCTTTCTCTATGTCCGACTGAGGCTTTGAACTCATAAGTATCGCGTGAGTGTTAGCAATTGTGAAAGACTAAAAGATAGTTGAGTATGTGAACTTGCTGAAAAGCTCTTACATTGACTCTTTCCGATATTATGATAAATTGCAATTGCTTCAATGACTGAGATCATAGTTTGTTAGTTTTCAAAAAAAGTCTGATTCAAACTTTATCTTGTGAACGAATTATTACTTTAGCATAGGAGATTATATGACAATATATGTTGTTGTTCTAAAGTTGATCATGATGCCCTCATGTCCATACTTTATTTTATCGACACCTCTATCTCTAAACATGTGGACATATTTATTGATTTCGGCTTTCGCTTGAGGACAAGCGAGGTCTAAGCTTGGGGGAGTTGATGCGTCCATTTTGCATCATGCTTTTATATTGATATTTATTGCATTATGGACTATTATTACACATTAGGGTACTATACTTATGCCTTATCTCTCTTATTTTACAAGATTTACATGAAGAGGGAGAATGTTGGCAGCTGGAATTCTGGACCGGAAAGGAGCAAATCTGATAGACCTATTCTGCACAACTCCAAAAGTCCTGAAAATTTACGGATAATTATTTTGGAATATATAAAATATATTGGGTGAAGAAAATACCAGAGGGGACCCACCAGGAGGCCACAAGCCTGGGGGCGCGCCCCTGTAGCTTGTGGGCCCCCTGGCAGGCCTCCGGTGCCCATCTTCTGCTATATGGAGGGTTTTGACCTAAAAAAAATCATAAGAGAGCTTTCGGGACGAAGCGCCGCCGTCTCGAGGCGGAACCTAGGCAGAAGCAATCTAGGGCTCCGACGGAGCGGTTCTGCCGGGGAAACTTCCCTCCCGGAGGCGGAAATCGAAGCCATCATCATCACCAACGATCCTCTCATCGAGAGGGGGTCAATCTCTATCAACATCTTCACCAGCACCATCTCTTCTCAAACCCTAGTTCATCTCTTGTATCCGATCTTTGTCTCAAAACCTCAGATTGGTACCTGTGGGTTGCTAGTAGTGTTGATTACTCCTTGTAGTTGATGCTAGTTGGTTTATTCGGTGGAAGATCATATGTTCAGATACTTAATGCTATTCAATACCCCTCTGATTATGAACATGAATATGATTTGTGAGTAGTTACGTTTGTTCCTGAGGACATGGGAGAAGTCTTGTTATAAGTAATCATGTGAATTTGGTATTCGTTCGATATTTTGATGAGATGTATGTTGTCTCTCCTCTAGTGGTGTTATGTGAATGTCGACTACATGACACTTCACCATGATTTGGGCCTAGGGGGAGGCATTGGGAAGTAATAAGTAGATGATGAGTTGCTAGAGTGACAGAAGCTTAAACCCTAGTTTATGCGTTGCTTCGTAAGGGGCTGATTTGGATCCACATGTTTCATGTTATGGTTAGATTTATCTTAATTCTTCTTTCGTAGTTGCGGATGCTTGCGAGAGGGGTTAATCATAAGTGGGAGGCTTTTCCAAGTAAGGACAGCACCCAAGCATCGGTCCACCCACATATCAAATTATCAAAGTAACGAACGTGAATCATATGAGCATGATGAAAACTAACTTGACAATAATTCCCATGTGTCCTCGGGAGCGCTTTGCCCCCCCCCCCCCCCCCCCCCCCCCCCCCCCCCCCCCCCCCCCCCCCCCCCCCCCCCCCCCCCCCCCCCCCCCCCCCCCCCCCCCCCCCCCCCCCCCCCCCCCCCCCCCCCCCCCCCCCCCCCCCCCCCCCCCCCCCCCCCCCCCCCCCCCCCCCCCCCCCCCCCCCCCCCCCCCCCCCCCCCCCCCCCCCCCCCCCCCCCCCCCCCCCCCCCCCCCCCCCCCCCCCCCCCCCCCCCCCCCCCCCCCCCCCCCCCCCCCCCCCCCCCCCCCCCCCCCCCCCCCCCCCCCCCCCCCCCCCCCCCCCCCCCCCCCCCCCCCCCCCCCCCCCCCCCCCCCCCCCCCCCCCCCCCCCCCCCCCCCCCCCCCCCCCCCCCCCCCCCCCCCCCCCCCCCCCCCCCCCCCCCCCCCCCCCCCCCCCCCCCCCCCCCCCCCCCCCCCCCCCCCCCCCCCCCCCCCCCCCCCCCCCCCCCCCCCCCCCCCCCCCCCCCCCCCCCCCCCCCCCCCCCCCCCCCCCCCCCCCCCCCCCCCCCCCCCCCCCCCCCCCCCCCCCCCCCCCCCCCCCCCCCCCCCCCCCCCCCCCCCCCCCCCCCCCCCCCCCCCCCCCCCCCCCCCCCCCCCCCCCCCCCCCCCCCCCCCCCCCCCCCCCCCCCCCCCCCCCCCCCCCCCCCCCCCCCCCCCCCCCCCCCCCCCCCCCCCCCCCCCCCCCCCCCCCCCCCCCCCCCCCCCCCCCCCCCCCCCCCCCCCCCCCCCCCCCCCCCCCCCCCCCCCCCCCCCCCCCCCCCCCCCCCCCCCCCCCCCCCCCCCCCCCCCCCCCCCCCCCCCCCCCCCCCCCCCCCCCCCCCCCCCCCCCCCCCCCCCCCCCCCCCCCCCCCCCCCCCCCCCCCCCCCCCCCCCCCCCCCCCCCCCCCCCCCCCCCCCCCCCCCCCCCCCCCCCCCCCCCCCCCCCCCCCCCCCCCCCCCCCCCCCCCCCCCCCCCCCCCCCCCCCCCCCCCCCCCCCCCCCCCCCCCCCCCCCCCCCCCCCCCCCCCCCCCCCCCCCCCCCCCCCCCCCCCCCCCCCCCCCCCCCCCCCCCCCCCCCCCCCCCCCCCCCCCCCCCCCCCCCCCCCCCCCCCCCCCCCCCCCCCCCCCCCCCCCCCCCCCCCCCCCCCCCCCCCCCCCCCCCCCCCCCCCCCCCCCCCCCCCCCCCCCCCCCCCCCCCCCCCCCCCCCCCCCCCCCCCCCCCCCCCCCCCCCCCCCCCCCCCCCCCCCCCCCCCCCCCCCCCCCCCCCCCCCCCCCCCCCCCCCCCCCCCCCCCCCCCCCCCCCCCCCCCCCCCCCCCCCCCCCCCCCCCCCCCCCCCCCCCCCCCCCCCCCCCCCCCCCCCCCCCCCCCCCCCCCCCCCCCCCCCCCCCCCCCCCCCCCCCCCCCCCCCCCCCCCCCCCCCCCCCCCCCCCCCCCCCCCCCCCCCCCCCCCCCCCCCCCCCCCCCCCCCCCCCCCCCCCCCCCCCCCCCCCCCCCCCCCCCCCCCCCCCCCCCCCCCCCCCCCCCCCCCCCCCCCCCCCCCCCCCCCCCCCCCCCCCCCCCCCCCCCCCCCCCCCCCCCCCCCCCCCCCCCCCCCCCCCCCCCCCCCCCCCCCCCCCCCCCCCCCCCCCCCCCCCCCCCCCCCCCCCCCCCCCCCCCCCCCCCCCCCCCCCCCCCCCCCCCCCCCCCCCCCCCCCCCCCCCCCCCCCCCCCCCCCCCCCCCCCCCCCCCCCCCCCCCCCCCCCCCCCCCCCCCCCCCCCCCCCCCCCCCCCCCCCCCCCCCCCCCCCCCCCCCCCCCCCCCCCCCCCCCCCCCCCCCCCCCCCCCCCCCCCCCCCCCCCCCCCCCCCCCCCCCCCCCCCCCCCCCCCCCCCCCCCCCCCCCCCCCCCCCCCCCCCCCCCCCCCCCCCCCCCCCCCCCCCCCCCCCCCCCCCCCCCCCCCCCCCCCCCCCCCCCCCCCCCCCCCCCCCCCCCCCCCCCCCCCCCCCCCCCCCCCCCCCCCCCCCCCCCCCCCCCCCCCCCCCCCCCCCCCCCCCCCCCCCCCCCCCCCCCCCCCCCCCCCCCCCCCCCCCCCCCCCCCCCCCCCCCCCCCCCCCCCCCCCCCCCCCCCCCCCCCCCCCCCCCCCCCCCCCCCCCCCCCCCCCCCCCCCCCCCCCCCCCCCCCCCCCCCCCCCCCCCCCCCCCCCCCCCCCCCCCCCCCCCCCCCCCCCCCCCCCCCCCCCCCCCCCCCCCCCCCCCCCCCCCCCCCCCCCCCCCCCCCCCCCCCCCCCCCCCCCCCCCCCCCCCCCCCCCCCCCCCCCCCCCCCCCCCCCCCCCCCCCCCCCCCCCCCCCCCCCCCCCCCCCCCCCCCCCCCCCCCCCCCCCCCCCCCCCCCCCCCCCCCCCCCCCCCCCCCCCCCCCCCCCCCCCCCCCCCCCCCCCCCCCCCCCCCCCCCCCCCCCCCCCCCCCCCCCCCCCCCGTAAACTAATATAAGAGCGTTTAGATCACTACTTTAGTAATCTAAATGCTCTTATATTAGTTTACAGAGGGAGTACAAGATAAACAACAGTAGTAGTCCCACTGTTACAGCACATGTCATGAACAGCAACACCTTCTCGGCCTTGAAAATAAGACTTATGAAGAGTGCTCTTGCAATAAAAGCAAATATATGTGTGCAAGCACTGGCTCAATAACTTCATTGATATGCAAGACAGCTTATCAACATGTAAAACTTGCAGTACATGACAAGCCTCCAAAATCCAAACGTTATGGAACCAATTTCTCTATTTTCTAATCTTGCCTGAATAGTCACTCTACTAAAAATGTGAAGAAAATGAAAAATGGATAAAATTTCGACGACACTCACCACATCCAGTTTTCATCAATAATAGTGGAGCCAAAGATGTTGGTCTGCATCTGCATCCAAAATGTTGCACGCACATAAAACAAATGAATTAGTATTTTGCTGTTTCGTACATCATTAGTAAGCAGAGCAAGGAGTGGACTAAGTATGTCTTCTTCACCAACCAAGGTTATCCCTTCTCCTCATGAGGTTAATGACTTTGTACATTCCACTCCATTGTTCTGCAAAGCATGAAGGATGAATATTCCATCAGCATGAATAATTGGTACGTAAGACTTTGTACACTCCATTCCATTGTTCCGCTAGTAGTAAATGTATCTTAACTTCTTAAGTGATAGGAATTTGTTTATTTTTTTTATAATGCACGACGTCATGGTGAATCCTAGAATGCACATCGTCATGGTGAATCCCAGATTTGCTTCACTTCCTTCCATGCAAGTTGTACAAATATAAAATGGCACAAGATTATATAAAAAAGAGGGGTGTGGAACAAACTGAAGATATACTCATACACATATGTGCAGTAAAGTTATAGAAAACAAATAAATGTTGTGTTACCTATATCCGCATAGTTAGACATACAAGAGATTAAGTTGTTCACTCTGTTTTGTTGTATGAGTTGTCTGCTTAGGCTGGACTCATGGACCTGTGTGAGGAAGACAAAGTATAAGTACAACCTTTCATTACATATACATGGTAATAAGAAGCAGTCAATGGCAATGATTCACTCAGAAAGCATCTCTGACACTCAAATAAGAAATTATTGATTGACATTACACACCTGCACTCAAGCAAGGTTTGGATCAACATCTATTCTTTCATAACCGTACCTCTATTCTTTTAGAGCACCTAAATAATCCTCACAAAATAATGCAAACATCAGTTGTACACATGTTCACTTGTAAATTATTAATCTGATAAGAAATCAACTTTTCCTTACCTGCAAATTAAACCCGTGAATGATGATGGCTTGATGACTTTGGAGCAGTTATTTATCCTACTATCGAATACAAATGAAAATGGTTTTGGATGTTCAGGTTCAGGTTTGACAGCAAATATTGGATATAACATGGGAGGGAGAAAATCCCAAGCATGATTTCAAAACTATATATGAGCAAGCGTGTTTTGTGCCTCATACTAAAAAATCATATATAAATAGAACAGTCTTGATACTTCAGATTTCCAAACAGTCATAAAGGGAAGATTTTTAAACACCCATACGACATTTATTCTAAGTGCACACTGAATTTATTCTACCCTTGATCATTTTTTTTTGCCTCATATCTTCTATGCTTCCTTGCACATGAACCCTTCTTTGTAGCACAAATCGGTTGCACATCCACATAACAAGCAAGACACATGTTGTAGCACACTTATGTACAGAAGATAGAAAGACAAGATGCATTTACTTTAGAACAGAGATATGAGAAGTAACCTTAAATAAATTCAGAGATAGTAGTTCAGAAGACAACAAAGTAAGACAAGAACTCCGGCTAACTCCGGCGACATCATCTTGGACGCGTTGCCGGCGACATTGACGAAGCCGGGGCTGCCGAGGTCCATCCACACGGCCAACATGTGCTTCACCACCTCGATCAGCCGGTGCACGGGAAGAACCTGAACCGGCAAGAATTCAGAGGGATTTGACTGTCCGTGACCCTGCTATTGCTGCTGTCGATGCAAATTCAGAGAAAAGCCCGTGGCTGCTGCTACTACCGCCTGTGCACCACGCACACAGCCAGCAGACAGCCCGTGTGTACCACACGCGAACCCCCGGCCGCCGCCCCCGCTGCGCTCGCCTTTGACCTCCGGCCATCGACCCCACGCCCCTCGGCCGGTCGGGCTGCGCACGCGCCACAACAGCCATCGCCCGTCGCTATGCCTCCGCCACTGGGAGAGACACCATAGATGGGAGGGGTGCAGCGAGAGGAGGATGAGGCGCAGCGGGGGTGTGGGGAGGAACCCTAGCGCGAGGCAGCTCCCGGTCGGTCCGCCAATGCGCCGCTGCTCCCCGCCTCTCCGGACGACCCCACAACCACCATCGGAGGAGTAGTGGAGTCACCGGCGTCCCCTTGAAGACCACTCGATGGCAAGGACGAAATCAGGTGAGGAGGGGAAGGAGGATCACACCAATGGGAGGTCTTGCAATGGCAAGCCGAGGCGCAGCGGCCGGTTGAGGGTGAGGCGATCCGATTGGGATCTGTTTCTCTTTTTCCGTGCTATGGTTGTAGGGGTCCTCTGATTGGGATCCGTTTTTTTTCGTGCGTGATTGTAGGGGTCGCGGCTACGGGGCGCATGGGATGGCAGAGTTTTCGTCCGCCTCCTAGAATTGCTAAATGCACTTTTGATGAGGCATGTTGTTATATTGACGGTTAGATCTAAATGACTGAATCTGATCAGGTGGCTCTAATTGTTGCGGGCTATTGTGTGTACGTTAGACCGGGTGCGTTTAGAGAAGAATATGTTTGCTTGTTTAACAGTAGTAGAGATAAGAAAAGAGTCAATCTTGATACCTCCACTTATTATGCACGAGAATCCTAAAAATCTACTATATCACTAAGCTCCTTAGGGGTAAAAAGCCTCACAATCGATTGAGGTGTTCAATTGGAATTGGGTCACCCAATTTTGATCAAGGCAACAATTTCTCAAAGCTCTCATTCAATTCTTTTATACTCCCTCCGGTCCATTATATAAGGTGTATTTGTTTTCTGATAAAATTCCATAATGTAAGGTGCATTTCTCTTAATTCCTCATAATCCCATTTATAGCCCTCCAGAAAAAGGAAAGTATCTCTCTCCCGATTGCACGTATCTCTCCTTGTACAAGAAAAAGGAAAGAATCTCTCTCCGATTTGTGTGTATCTCTTCCTTTATTGGCCTAATTGATTTACTTGCCGATAACCAGCGAATTAGACAAGGGTAATTTCATCTTAAATTGTCTATTATTATGTGCCTTGGTCACCGTGTCAGAAATAATACACCTTACATAAAGGAATGGAGGGAGTACTATACACTATATACTATGCTTCCAAATTTTTAAGTCCTCACAATTATTGAGGTCTTCAGTTTAGAACTTGTCACCTGATTTTGACTGGTCAATAATTTCTCAAGGAGCTCTCCCGTTTAATTATTTTAATTCACCATATTTCCTAATGTTGAAGCTCTTTTATTCGATTGAGATATTCAATTTTGAATTTGGTTTACGATTTTGGTCGGGCCGACGATTTTTCAAATCAATCAACACCAACAGGCTAGAAAAACATATCAACCCCGTGCACACTCTTATCACCTAGAAAAAAGAAGCGCTACCATGTGATGATACTATAGCATCAATATAGTACATGTAGCCACCGACAAAAAAAATTGTCTACAAAAATATGAGTTGATTAGCACATAACACAGAATCACATCCAAGAAAAGCCCACCAAATAACCGCATTATAAATAAACATAAAACACACTCCATCGTCTCCCCTATCCGCCAAACTAAATATTCCACCAGCTTCATAATACAAAGGGTATTGGTTCTTTCGAAAGTCATATTTCTTTAACTTTGACCAAGTTTAGAGCCAAAAATATCGACACCCAAAGTATTAAGCCAAAAAATTATGGAAATTCATTTCATTATGAATCTAATAATACCAATTTGATATTACGAATTCTGATATATTTCTTCATAAATTTGATAAAACTGAAAGAGGTTGAACTTTTCAAAAAAGTGATACACCTGATATTTTAAAACAAAATGAGTATTTTTTTTCCAGAATCTCAACTACACCAATGGCATGGCAAATCGCGCCCAACCCTTCTAGTATATGTTAGACACGATTGAGATTGAGCCATTCGAATATGCCGCATGTGCAATTACCTAGTTAAAAAAGTACTTCTATTAGTGGTTTTCGGGAAGGGCTAGGTGCCCAAACCAATTAATTTTTGAAGATGCGCTTATACAAATTAAATTGATCATGTGATCAAAAGCGTGGATATCTCATCCGATGGTCGAAAAAACCGAGACACACGTCGACTGGGCAAAAATACCACCAATCCCCTAAACCCTTCCTGTACAATCCATACTCCCCACATCCACCACACCTCCATCCATGGCCTTCTCCCCCGCTCTCCACCTCCACCACCCGCCTCGCCTCCATCACCTCCTCCTCTCCTCCAACCCTCTTTCGTCTTCTTCCTGCGCTCAATACCCATGGCTCTCCGCCTGGTCCTGCCCCCGCCGCGGCCTCCGACCGCCAGCCCCTGCTCTCGACCTCCGCCCGGAGCCCTCCCCCACCTCCGACTCCGACGACGAGGACGCCGTAGGAACTAGCCGCCATTCCGGACGCTCCACCATGTCTCTCATTCTCCGCCGCCTCAAGCGCGCGGGCTATTCACCCGAGGCCCAAACCGCCCCCTCCACCGTCTCTCAGCACCCGCGGCGGGGCTCCGTGGAGGACGTGTTCCGCGCGGACGATGGTGTGCTTCCCAACGCGCGCGGGGGATTCGACGATGACGCGGAGTCCTCGCTCGTGGACGCGCGGTTCCCGTGGGAGCGGCCGATGCCACCGCCCGAGGCGGCTGCGCGGGCCGCGAGGTCGCCGGCGTGGATGGCGGAGCTTACGCTCCCTGAACCTGAGCTTAGGCGCCTTCGGCCCGCCGCGATGAGGATCAAGTCCAAGACCCAGGTGGGCGGCGCTGGGGTGACGCGGGAAATCGTGGCAAAAATCAAGGAGAAGTGGAGGACGGATGAGGTGGTCAGGGTCAAGGTCAACGGCACACCTGCGCTCAACATGCGCCTCTTCCACGAGATACTAGAGGTGTGTATTAGATTTTTACAGAATCGCTTAGCTTGCATCAAGCTTCTTTGGTACTCCAGTAGTTTAGTTTAGTTTCGTATTGGTGGAAATGCTGGATTGCTGGTACTGTTCTTACCAATTTAGTAGTTCCTTCATGCTTGAGGCGGGTTGCGGCTTGTAACTTGTATCAGCTGCAAGGTGAATTAGTTTTAGGATGGGATTGTTGGTAGAATTCTTAACAATGTTGTGTGTATTTTGAACTGTGTTGGTTCGAAACTTGAGCTGTAGGTTTAGCTGCAAAATGTGACTTGGAATCTTATATGTGTTTCACTCGGCAGTTGTCCCTAAGTAATAGGAGTACTACTTAGTTGTGCTAGCTATCCTTTAAAAGCCATTTCTAAGACAAATTAGTATTGGGATATTTAGAGTGATTATCATTATTGATTCCTGTGATGTGTTTGTTATTGATACTGTTATTCACTTAGGCTAGTCATAGTGGGAAGTAACTTGGACTAGTGTCATGTATATGACACTAGCCTATGTTACCATGTTCATAGTGCAAAGTAACAAAGAAGTAGTAACATAAATGATTGCATTTATTAACTTGTAGACTCATTTATCCTTGGGAAGCGCTATGTTACAGTAACATATTAGGTTACTCTAAGCACCTCTCTCCTCGTTAACTACTTGCACATAAGCAAATTTGCATTGGGTTGCGCTATGTTAATAGCTATGTTACTCCCACTATGACCAGCCTTATTTTACTTCTGTCCCAGAACTTTGTTAAATACTAGCCTGGTTGAGAAAAAAGGTAGGAAAATCTTATTTAATACTGAAAATTATTAAGAATATTATTCAGGAAAGGCATAATTAGTAACTTAACGATCACAGCAGTTTTAGGGCACAATAATTGTTCTTTGCCAGAATCATGCAGAAGCTTCCAAACTTCCTGAATCTTGAGCTTAGAGTGAAATCACTCGTAGAACTAAACTGAGTTAAAAGCTAGCTAACTAGTTCAAAGTCGAGTTTGGTTTATGTCCAAATGAAGACACGATATTAAATATTTTCCTTTTGGTGCAATAATATAACTCCAATAATTCATTGCACAGAAAATCAGTTATTTCACTACCAGAAGATTTACCAAATCAATGGTCAATTAGGACCTGTTAACAAGTGCAAGTAGAGAAGGCAGTATATGTTTATTCAGTATGTTGATTAGTTTTCTTCGTGCCACAGTTTGCCTAAAGCTTCACTTGTTATCTCTACACATGACCTACTAGTTCTGGTGAATACATTTTTAGGGTTGTAGTTCTTGCCAATGCAATAACTGTTTTCTTTTGTTTGATCCTAATTAGAGAAAAACAGGGGGATTGGTAATATGGAGGTCAGGAACTTCTGTTTCTCTGTACAGGGGAGTAGCCTATGACGTACCTGAGACCACTAAGGGAACAAATAGGACTTGGCAGGATGTTGGTATGAAGTCCTCAATAAGAGGGCCTCCTATCCCTTCCTCGCTACCTAACGGGAAAGTTAATAGCATGCAAGATAGGAACGGAGGCTTGGTATCTAATACTGAGAAAGAGGAAACAATTGAAACAGTTCCAGAAATCAAATATGAAGAAGAAATTGACAGGTTGTTGGATGAGCTTGGTCCTAGATACAGCGACTGGCCTGGATCCAATCCATTACCAGTAGATGCAGATTTGCTTCCCGCAACTGTACCTGGTTACAAACCCCCTTTCAGAGTTCTGCCATATGGAGTACGGCGGTCACTCAGCCGAAAGGACACTACCAATTTGCGGCGTCTTGGTCGGGGACTGCCTCCTCACTTTTCTCTTGGTACCTTTGTTGTTTTAGTTAGCTCCTTATTTTTCTTCCTCAAGTTCTACTATCATTTGGTGATGTTTCCCCTTACTGATGAATGTTAGGGCGAAGCAGACAACTCCAAGGATTAGCAGCTGCTATGGTGAAGTTATGGGAGAGAAGTTCCATTGCAAAAATTGCTTTGAAGAGAGGAGTGCAACTTACTACCAGTGAGAGGATGGCTGAAGATATCAAAGTAAATATACTCTTTCATTAAAAAAATATATCAGTTTTTGTACTCCATACTTATGGAAAGCCTTTTCAGCTTAGTTAGAAATGTATTCATTGGTACTGGAAAAACCAAAGTACATATTTTTTGTGCAAATGAAACACTGCTAGACCTTTTTTCACAGATATTACACTCATTTTGCACACTTTGAACTTTGTAATTCATTTATCAATTTTCCTATCTGAATATGTCCTGCTATATATGTGCTGACCTAGGCTGCCATGCCATAAAATGTTCGAGAATACATAGATTTTGGAGAAGGCATTAATGAATAAGAACAATCCAATCTGGGATCAAAGTATTACCATTTCCAGTCCAAAATAGATAACCTAGAAAGCACACAATCAACATTTTAAAGCTTTACCACTAATATGCATGTAACTGTTTAGGTTTGTCACGTGAAAATGATACCACTTTTTACTTAAAGTTATTTAAGCTATTGCTCCAAGATTGTCATTTCCTTTTCAATCTTTCGTGATAAAGTTTCTGTTCTATGGTATTGTTTCAGTTTTTGTGCATTTGCTTAAGACTGTAAATTTGGTCACATACCAAGTAGCCCTTCAGCTCTAGATTGGTATTGATAGCAGATGCCGCTGAGAGACGCTCATTGAACCTTCAATTGATATCTGGATGTTTTTTTGAAATGCGGTCCCTTCGGGCCCGATTCATTAAAAAAGGTAGAATAGAGTTGCCCGGTTAATTTACGGAAACCCAGGCGAAAACCGTTACAACACGCCCTCAAGAAAGGGCACCCGGCCGACCTGGCACCAACAAGACCACACACACCGTCGAGGCTGCATGCATTGTCATTGTCATCACCTCCCAAGCAGGCGACTCCGACTTCGCCGCAGATGACCCGTCAAGACCCCTTCGAACGAACGACACATGACGACCTCGCCAGCCAAAGCCAAACAATCGACCGAAGACGTCGAGGACCGGCAGCTATGATTTTGCTGATGCGCTTACAGGAGAAAGTTGCACGCCTCGCACCGACCTAACCCAACGCAATCTCCAGAGAGCACCATCCGCTCAAACCACCCTCATGGAGTCAACGTTGTCGCACGGGCCCTCCCGCACGTAGCTCTGACTTCTCTGTCACAGTGAGAAACAAGCATAGGCACACTCGTTGGCGAACTGGACCGTCGACATCAGAAGGACAAGCCGCGACCCAGCTTTGCACGCCATCATCGTCGTCGCCACACAAGTCGCAACGCCAACCACTCGCATCAAAGGTTGGGCACCTGCCAACCGTGATGCCGTGCACGTCCAGCCCAAGGGAAGCATGGGGTAGGATCACCGGTCTTCAAAGCGACGCCCCAAAGGGGAAAACGATGCTGAGACGACGTCGTTGCCCGACCCAGATGGGTCTAGGCTTTCACCTGAAGGACAAGATCCGAGGATGGAGCGGGTCGAAGAACTCCACGGCGGTGCCATCAAGAAGGGGAACGACGCCCGTAGACGCCGCCACCGCCGGCCGGCCAAAGTCGGGCAACGCTTGCACTCGGAGCAGATCTGACAAACACCCTCACCCAGCCGACCGAAGCCGGCCCGCACCTCTGCTGGCCCGCACACCCCTGCATAGCAACTGCGCCGTGGTGACAGGGACCACCACTCGGTGCATCCGCCTCACTGCCGCCCGCCATGGTCACCGGGATGACCGCGCAGAGGCGAAACTCCAGGAAGTGGGAAGGGGGTCGCCACACCACCCCACTCGCCGGGGAGGAGCAGCCGGGACAGAGCCCGAAGCTCGCCGACGAAGCTTCTGTGGCCGCCACCCACAAAAGACACCGTTTAGGAGGCCGCCAAGCCATCGGGAGCCGTCGCGCAGCCGGAGGCAGCCGCGCCGCCGGGAGCTGCCAAGACCCTGCACATCTGGAGAAGACCACCGCCGTGAGCTGGACGCGAAGGCCCGATGCGCCGTGCGCCCACCATGGCAACACCGGACCACTAAGGGAACAAATAGGACTTGGCAGGATGTTGGTATGAAGTCCTCAATAAGAGGGCCTCCTATCCCTTCCTCGCTACCTAACGGGAAAGTTAATAGCACCCCCCCCCCCCCCCCCCCCCCCCCCCCCCCCCCCCCCCCCCCCCCCCCCCCCCCCCCCCCCCCCCCCCCCCCCCCCCCCCCCCCCCCCCCCCCCCCCCCCCCCCCCCCCCCCCCCCCCCCCCCCCCCCCCCCCCCCCCCCCCCCCCCCCCCCCCCCCCCCCCCCCCCCCCCCCCCCCCCCCCCCCCCCCCCCCCCCCCCCCCCCCCCCCCCCCCCCCCCCCCCCCCCCCCCCCCCCCCCCCCCCCCCCCCCCCCCCCCCCCCCCCCCCCCCCC
This sequence comes from Thinopyrum obtusiflorum, assembly GCA_036873465.1. NCBI lineage: Eukaryota > Viridiplantae > Streptophyta > Magnoliopsida > Poales > Poaceae > Thinopyrum > Thinopyrum obtusiflorum. The sequence goes on along the minus strand of JAAAWM010011467.1, from coordinate 53,773 downwards.
CCCCCCCCCCCCCCCCCCCCCCCCCCCCCCCCCCCCCCCCCCCCCCCCCCCCCCCCCCCCCCCCCCCCCCCCCCCCCCCCCCCCCCCCCCCCCCCCCCCCCCCCCCCCCCCCCCCCCCCCCCCCCCCCCCCCCCCCCCCCCCCCCCCCCCCCCCCCCCCCCCCCCCCCCCCCCCCCCCCCCCCCTCGCAGAAATTAACAGGTGGGGTAATGCTTTCAAGGAACAATGACTTTGTAGTCTTCTACAGAGGGAAAGATTTCTTGTCCACGGAACTCGCAGAGGCACTCCTAGAGAGGGAAAGTTCAATGAAGTCCCTACAAGATGAGGAGCAAGCACGGTTAAATGCAAAACTGTCATTTACTTCTAGCACTGAGGCATTTATAGAATCCACTGTAGCTGGTACTCTTGGAGAGACCCTTGAAGCTAACTCTAAACATGGAAATGAACTGGACGGTAATCACGTGGACAAGATGACTAGAACTGTAGAAGCTGCAAAGCATGCTGATCTTGTAAGGAAGTTAGAGTGGAAGCTTGTGCTTGTAAGTGATAAGACTTTGAATAGTGAGATTGCTTTGTTAGATTCTCTTGTGAACAAACCATTTTCCATAGAAAAAAAAACATTCTTATTTGCCTTATCATAATCTCTTGTTTAATTTAGCTGGGCACATGAGTATAATTCAAACCATCTTAGCACAACAATTCAATAATACTCAATAAGAACATAACCTGAAAAATTGCAGTGTACTTAATTTTTCTTTTTGCAGAGTGCAGAGAACAACCTTTTAGTTGCAAGTCTACATGTACCCAACCACGCTAATGTGGTTCAAATGCTTTCGTAGTTGCGTAACATGAATTGCACTGAAGATGTAATTTATGATATTTGAACTTAAATAATTCACTTTATTTATATGCAGGCAGAGAAAAGGATAGCAAAAGCTGAACGAGTGCTTGGAAAAGTCGAGACTGCCTTGAAGCCAACTGAAGATACCAAACCACCTGAAACAATAACCGATGAAGAGAGGTTCATGTTTCGGAAACTTGGTCCAAGGATGAAGGCATTTCTACTCCTTGGTAAAATCTACTCCCTTCTACAAATATAAGATGTTCTAACTTTTTTCTGAATCAGATGTACATAGACACATTTTAGTGTGTATGTTCACTCATTTTAGTCCGTATGTACTCCATATTGAAATATCCAAAACATCTTATATTGTGAACGGAGGGAGTACTTACCAGTTTACTGCCACTTATTTCCTTTGATCCTGTAGTACTGGAGTTTTTTTTCTATTCCAGTATCATTCATTTACCTGTGATTTTTTTTTGGAAGGGGCAATGTCTTTTGCTCTAGTTGCTCATTTATTTTATTCCCACGAGATCTAGCCTCCTCAGATTGTCGTTATAATTATGTTTCAACTTCATATACATTCTTTTGTTTTATATATTGCCTTCACCACTTTCAGGTAGAAGAGGAGTTTTTGATGGCACAATCGAAAATATGCACTTGCACTGGAAATACAGGGAACTGGTGAAAATACTAGTGAAAGCAAAGTCTTTTGCAGATGTCAAGAGGACAGCACTATCACTTGAAGTTGAGAGTGGGGGCATTTTAGTTTCTGTGGACAAGGTCTCCAAAGGCTATGCCATTGTTGTGTTTCGTGGGAAGGACTATAAACGTCCTTCCATGCTGAGACCAAGGAATCTTTTGTCAAAGAGAAAGGCTTTAGCTCGATCCATTGAGCTACAGAGAATGGAGGTACTGTTTTGTTTATTGGATGGTTGCGGACATTTACTAAAAACTCAACCTGCATTACAGAAGTACTCCCTCTTTAAAGAAATATAAGAGCATTTAGATCTAATGATCTAAACGCTCTTATATTTCTTTACAGAGGGAGTAGGTACTCAAAAGGAAGACATCCATTTTGTTAGAGATTCTGTTAGAGCAACTCTGTAAAGCAAACTTTCATTCATTTTCCTAAATCATATATTCCCTCCTGGAAGTTCTAGCTTTGTCCTAACTCCTAAGTTCCAACTTCTTCAAGTTTGACCAAGTCTACAGAAAAATATATGAACATCTACTTTATATTTTCATCCTACCACCTGCGTCTCATATACTATCATGTGGTAGTATATATACTACTTCATCATTTTAAGTATGTTCATATACTATATCTAAGATTTTCTAAAACAAGTTATATGAAAAAATTGCACGTGAGTCCATATATTTTAGTATATTTATAAATACCTGTATATTTATACATGTAAAACAATAGTCTATATGTATGCATATATGTGTATATTTGATGTTGTAGATATTAGCATATTTTCTATATGCTTGGTCAAACTTAAAGAAGTTTGACTTGGCACATACTAGAACTTCAAGTAATCTGGAACGGAGGGCTAATATCATTCTTTTCTCTTTGTGGCAGGCCTTGAGTCGTCACATTGGAAAGTTAAACAGAAGGGTGAATCAGCTCAGATCCGAACTAGTACGTAGAGTATCCAACTAATTCAGTTGTGACAAAATCATCATTTTCCAGATGCATGTCATGATGACAAATGTTCTCGATTTTCAGGTCCAAGTAGAAGATGCGAAGGGCCAAGGAGACGAGGAGCTGTATGCTAAACTAGATTCTGCGTATTCGAGCGAGGATGAAGATGTAGAGGTGAGTTTATTTCATCCATCGAACCATGTGCCAATGGTTTCTTTGAAACCTGTAACCGCCCACCCTTTTCTATGTAGGACGAGGATGATGAGGCTTATCTCAGGAGCTTTGACAACCCAATTGTCAGGGCAACCGTTGATGAAAATGAAACCGCCATCGCGGACAGTGAGTCTAGTTATAGCAATGACGATGATTCCGCTGAAGATAATGGCGACTGCGATGAAGATGAAGTTAATGGTGTGGAATATTCAGACTATGACGACGATGAAGACTGTGAGCCCGCTGTAATTTCTGCTGGTGATTTCCAGCGTAACTTGTATTCGGGTTGTTCTGACGGTGACCGACTGCCTAGAAGAAGGGGATGAATCAGACGAAAGATGTAGCGATCTAGAGAACATTTTAGAAAGTCATCGCACCATACAGGGGTCGCCCTTCCGAGCTGACCAAGCCATGTAGCTAGACAATCCTGTACAGTGAGTAAATAATGAGTATTTCACTTGGTCTAGTTCATCTTGTTTAAAAAAATAATATAAAAAGGAATAGAAAATAAAATGATTCAAGAAGAGTTAGAATGGCAGTTCCTCTGCTCCTTGAGCGGTACCAAATAAATGATTACTTGAATTAAGGTTTTGGGCATAAAGATTCCATTGGCCCGTCACAAATGAAAAGCAAAAATACCCAATATCATCTAGTGACTTTTAGTGGTGGTCAACATTCTAGCAAGATTGATTCATTCTCTTGAGAAGAGAAGACAGGCCTGGAGAGAGTGTTGTTCCTCAACACAAGCTTGTGGTTGCTGACTTTCGGGATAAGCGTGCTAAAGTCGCTAGAACGAAGGAGAGTGTGTTGTCCCTCGACATAAGCTTGTGGTTGCTGACGTCTGGGATAAGCGTGCCAAAGTCGCTAGAACGAAGTGGTGGAAGCTCAAGAGGGGGGGGGGGGCCCGGGGGTGGGGTAGCTCAGGCATTCAAGGAGAGGGGGTCGTTAAGGAGGGCCCTTGGGAGGAAGGAGGGGATGCAGATAATATGTGAAATATGTGAATGAAGATGACGACTTGCATTCGTAAGGTGGCCTTAAAGGAGTTTGGAGTGTCCTATGGAAGTAGAAGCGCAGAAGATACCTGATGGTGGAATGATGATGTCCATAAGGCTATTAAGGAGAAGAAAGATTGTTTCAGACGCCTACACCTAGATGGGAGTGCAGACAACGTAGAAAAGTACAAGATGGCAGATAAGGCCGCAAGGCGAGCTGTGAGTGAAGCAAGGGGTTGGGTGTATGAGGACCTAGGTGGATGAGCATCGCCTTCTATGGCTCCTTTTTATAGGGGGAGGCACGGGGGCTGGCTCTCCACCATTTTAGGGAAACTGCCCCGTTCCGCCAGTCTCGCGCCCTGCATCCGTGGCCGGTGCATTACTCCAGCAACCGCCCAGCCTCGCCAATCCGACGCCTTGCCTACCCTGACCAGCGCACTACTTCCACGACCGCCTCTCTCCCCCAACCCCACGTTCCACGTGTGACGCGCGTCGTGGGAAGGACGCAGTAAAGGAGGAAGTGATGGCAGGCATGGCAGTTATCTTTGGCTACCCGTGATTGTGGCTTGTCTGGGTCGTGCCCAGCGGCGACCCATGTGCGTGCTTGCCCCTGGTTTCTACACACAAGCTGGATACCCATTCGATGCCTGGGCTTGCCGGGGGGAGGCCAAGGATAGACACAAGTCCAGGTTAATGAAGAAGCAAAGAAGATCTCAAGATACAGATATCGTTTTGACAAAATCCGACGTCGATCCACAGTGCATGTCTGTGCATTATTTGGGCTTAGCCCAACGATGCCCGACAACACGTGTGGCCTAGGCCTGGGGGCTCCTGTCGGTGTATTAAACATGGGTGTTCTATACCCTGACCTATGCACAGACAAGTAGCAACTCCCTCGCCAAACTGAAGTTCCGATGAAGATTCCCAAGCTGAAGAAGTCGCTCTTTGAGATCAAGGAGCATATCAAGAAGACCAAGACTCAGGGCCAAGTTGACCTGTTTGGCTAAGAGGAAGAACAAGACATAGCACTAAAAGCAGCCTTTGCCGGCAAGGCGAAGGCCCGGCAAGCCCACCGGCCAGCAAGCCCCCGTCAACTACTAGCGCTCCACCTCACTCCCCAGCTGGTCGCTGATCGGTGAGGTGTCGAGCCCGCAGGCAGTTAGGTGGAGTTTGCCGACACATGTCAGCACGTCGGAAGAAAGATTACCTTTATCGACACCCGTCCAAATGGCGTGTCACGTTAATAGGAGTTAGCTAGGTAAGCGGTGCAACAACATTGGCGGGGCTTCTCCTCCATGCGACACCTAACGATGCATTAAATGCTTCTTGTCCTAACTAGCAGAGTTAGGTATGATAGCACTGTTTGCTATCTAATCATTATGTAATTACCTTTTGCCACTGTGGTAACCCCTTGGGCTATAAAAGGAGGGCTATGGCAACCTTTACAAGTGTTCGAACTCATTCAAATCCCACACACACTTGCTCGTGTAGCTGCCTTCTCCTGGTGCCTTGCTGGGGGAAAGCGCTCCTTGTACTTGTGCTCCCACATTCTCAATACACCAAAGCAGGAGTAGGGTGTTACACCTCAAAGGTGGCCCGAACTTGGGTAAAGATCGTGTGCTCTCTGTTAGTCCTGCTCTTTGCGGTGCATACCATAGTCGAACCACAAAAGGGGTTGAATCACCCCATAGATAGTCGTTCCACGCCGATAACATCTCAATTTCAAATGAGTTCGGGCTTGTTCATTCTATATTTTCACCCGTGATAATTTAACCTGTGTGGTTGTTCGATTAATCGAGGGCCGGTGACCAGAAGTGAACAATACAAAGTGCGACCTGACACGTATGCCACTTGAAACGATTTTTTTTGTGGAGAGAAAAAAAAACTACTCCACTATATAGGCAGGAGCCTCCGCGCTTGCTTGCTAGTGTTGCTCTGTTCACACACTCTCGTCCTCTCTAGATCTAAACACGACAGCGGTGGCCACACTCTCTCTGCTCACCGCTGGTCACAGATCCGGCCGGATCCCCTTCGTCGGGGAAGGTGATAAGGTGCAACGTTCATGTGGTCATCATCGGCGACGGCTCTGACCCACTACCGACGTGTCCCGATCAGTGTGCCTTGTCGTTCTCTCCCACACAGCGCCGGCTAGGGAGGGCCTCCGACCCCTTCTTCCTCGCTGTCGTAGTGTGGGCAGATCCGGCCTCCCGCCGCCTACCTAGACACATCCCGACGACCCTCAGGTATAACTTCCTTCGAAACCGACCTTGCTCTACTGCCACACCTACTCACATTGCTGCATGTGTATCTTTTTCTACTCCTTAGCCCCCCTTGTAGATAGGATCGATCGGCTGTTCGAAAACCACCTAAATTTTTACTATTAAGAGGTAAAACTACTTCATGCAGTCAAATCTAGTACTTGGTTCAAACAGGGAAGAGAGGGTGGGGGGTGGGGGAGTTGTATCCTGAATCTAGGTCTTGGTTGTAAGAGGAAAGAATGAGGGCGAAAAGTAGCAGAGACTGGCTATCCAACTGGTCTCTTGGTCTAAGAGGGAAATAAACGGAAATGCAGTACAAACTCAATATAGAACCGATCTATTGGTTGAAAAAGGGAAGGAAGTGGGGACTGGGGGACAAGTCAACAGAGTATGTCCAGCACAAGATTTGCTGCACTCACACAGTAAAAGGTGGCTAGACTGAACAAAAATGGGACCAACCCAGATATCCTATTTGGCTGTTTGTTGCCCTGAGCCCGTCTAATCTAATGCCATTGGTAAATGGTAGCAATCCCACTGTTAAAGTAAGGACACGTTAAACCAATGTTGTTTTCAATGTAATGCCTCCAGTAATATGAATCAATGGCACTGTTTTTCATGTCATGCTAGATTTCCCATTAAGATAAGTAAGTTGCTTCTTTTCACTAGAAATGCAACTGTGTTGGTCTGCCTACTCTCTCGTGCCCTTTTAAAAACTCTTTAGCAGCTGTTAATCTAATGTTGCTGGTTAAATGAAGCAAGGACAACATTATAGTAATGTCATATTTAACGGTTATCATAGTTAATCTTTAATACCCACACTAATATCTAGCAATGCTGCTGCTTTATAAATTGCTACTGTCCTTGTATGATTGCCATTCTGATAAGGAACCTACTTCTTTTTATTTGATGTATGTTTCATCACTTGTTAGTCACCCTCCTTTCCACCTTTTTATGTAAACAGAGATATACATTTCACCTCGTTGAACTCTGCAGGTAATCTCCTCCAACAGTTAATTAGCTGTCATCGTCACCACAATGGTACTTTCCACATATTTGTGTCATGAACATGGATGCTCGATCTTAGTTGAACTGCACAAAAGGATATCCAAATTATAGTTGCACATTCCACGAGCTTCACGACCAACCTTGATGTTGCTCAATTTTATTGCAACTAATGAAGATGAAGCTGCCAGCTCATGGGACCAAGTACTTGCTAACTGCATGATGCAACCATTGCTTCATTTTAGGTGAACTGCACAAAAAGGTCGCATGAATGGAATCATCCATGTTGGTGACTGGTGTCATACCTTCTACGATGGCGCTGACTGCAAATATGGTTCCCATGACGAGGTATGTTCCTGTTTGGCACTACCGTTTGCTAGAACGACCCTGCATGTTGACTCTGCTCTTGTGCTACTATTTTGGCACTGCCATGATAAAGCAGTAATGTTATTATTTTGCACGTTTATCTAATGGAACTATTAATTTGAGGTAATGTTTTGGTAACACCAGTGCCACTGACATTTTTTTGATCAAAAGAGGGGGGTTCCCTCCGATTTCACTAAAGAAACTGAACCATAGAGAACCATTGTCCGACATCATTTCAGTCTAAATGGGTAGTTATGCAACTACTACTACAATGGACTTACTAGTAGTAGGAGACAAGTTCGCCACATAAGCTAGGCAGGTAGGGGGACGCAGCCCCAACTCGACCAAGTTTGGATTACAACCCAAAAGCTACCACAAAAACATCAGGGGGGAGATAGGGACTGAAAGAGCCAGCTTCAGCATCCCAGTCTAAGCACCACCGACCTCCATCCTTGCGACGCACGATACGCCCCACTTGCCACCTACTCGACCCTAGTGCCACTGATAAAATGAAGTAATAATACAGTTAAAATAGAGCTATTGTCCTTTCTATCATTTCATTTCCAATGTAGATAATGAAAGTGCTTCTCTTTGTTAGTATATGTTTCATCAACTAGTCCCATTGTTAATGTAATGACATGTTTAAGTGTTCTTGCAAACAGGGATGCTTAATTTTAGTTGAACTGCACAAAAATAGAGATTGGAACGACTCAAGGCCCCTCCTTGTACTACCGCCGTACACTAATGTTCATCACTCGCAGAAGGTGTATCGGGAAGAAGTGGGTCAATTTCCGGTATCAGGCCTACCGTATGAGGCGTCGCAGGGCCCATCTCCCCCTCGCAGCATGGCATACTGTGATATTGTTGTGTTTTTAATGAAGATATTGTATCACAATCTTTTCCTATTAAGAAAATCAAGTTTCTTCTACTCCCTCCATCCCAAAATAAGTGTCTCAAGTTTAGTACAACTTTGTACTAAAGTTAGTACAAAGCCGAGACACTTATTTTGGGACGGAGGGAGTATTTATTAGTGTATGATTCATCAACTAGTGCCACTATAATGTAATCACGCTTTTTATTATCTGTGCAAACAGGGTTGTTCAACTACATTTTAGTGGAACTGCACAAATGTTTGGATGGAACCAGCATATATGCAGAGTGCGAGGTGCCCATATCTAAGATAAACGTGGCTTGGAAAAGCACAGATGCTCGGATGGTTCGTCAAGTTCTTGCCGACCCCTGCAGAACATTTTAATCTGCCGATGTCTGGCGTGCACTTTACTTGTTTCAATGTTGCAACAAATACTCTAATCAAATAGCTTATATTGGCACTTCTCTAGGGAGTACTTTTTTCTGAAAGAAGGAGCAATCAATTTTTGTGTATTTGTACACGTTCTCACAACTTTGTTTTAGTTCCAGAGCTCTTTTAGAGTGATTGGCGTAGTACTCGGAGTACTACCCAGTACTTACCCGTATGATTTTTATTAGCCGTGACACTGATTGTAAGCATGAGCAGATGGAAGATTAGGTCTAGTTCAAAGCTTACCTTAAACCCTACCGCCGCCGATGAGACGAGGCGAGTGGCGAGGAAACCGTGGAGAGCGGCGGGGAAGCGATGTCGCACCATCCGACCTCCTCCTCTTGCTGTGGGAGAACGAATACTCTGGTCGCTCCGACTGGCACTGCACCCTCATGAATGACACACCGTACTTGATCAATTTGTCATCCTCTGGATGCTCGACCTCCGATCTGTACGCCCACCACCTCCGCCTGACTTTCGCCTCGGGCGAATCTGTCTGCTCCATCACCCAGAGGAGATACTCAATGATCTCGAAGGACTGCGGCGTGACTGCCGCCAAGGAGTACATTGCCGCTGTCTCGTTCTTTCTCATACATTGCCACATGGCCCTCACCGTCCTCGAAACCTCCCACTCATTGTCAAACCAAGTAAGGATCTCCTTCAACCTGGTTAACTTGGCCTGGTCGCCGCTGGCGATCTGCACGATTCGCTTCTGCATCCTCTCCATAGATGTGCTTCTGAGAGGTGCGGTGCTAGCTTTGGAAGATGAGAGGAGAGACGGTGGTCTTGCAATGGATAAGAGGTAGAGGCGAGACAGTGGTTTTGCAATAGAGAAGATGGAGAGGAGAGGGGGTGGTTTTGCAAATGGAGAAGAGGGAGAGGAGAGAAGGTGGTTTTGGAATGGAGAAGATGGATAGGAGAGGTGGTGGTTTTGCAATGGATAAGAGGGAGAGGAGCGTGCGGCGGCGGTTTATGATTGGACGAGAGGGGCGGCGCGCTATGACTGGATGTAAATCAAAATCAATTTACCCTTCAATTAAGAAGCGACCCCACATTATCTAGTCTCCCTTGTATTCTGGCTCATATTTTGGCCATGATTTTAATGAATAAAATATATGTTATATGTTGCAAAAATAATATAATTGGAAAGTACATTCAGATATGAATCCAACGATATGATTTTTGATGACATGCATTCACATTTTGCTTTTCAAATACAATATATGGTCAAACTTTGACCCAAAATATGATGGGGCTAGCAAACCAGCACGGAGGTAGTAGGATGGATCCACTCACAGCGCGCCACTGCTCTCGTCCAATCCAAAACCAACGCCCGCCGCTCCTCTTGATTTTCGACTTCCAAGACCATGACCTCAAAACAAAAACTTCCAAGACCACCGCTGCTCCTCTCCTCTTCCATTTCAAAACCACCGCCGCTCCTCTCCTATTCCAATCCAGAACCAGCGCCGCTCCTCTTCCATTCCAAAACCACCATTGGCGAGTGATGGTGCTGTGGAGAAGTATATCGATAGAGGAGTACAACCGATACGTGAGGATCACAGATGGCGACCCTGTGAAGCTAGCCAGGATGATGGAGATACAGGCTTGGTTTGACAATGTCACGCCCAATATGCGATCCTATCCGAGAGGAACTTGAAGGTCCCACCAAGGATAGAGCCGCATATTGAAGACACTTTTGCAAGGTGGATCTCATTACATCGTACCATTACATAATAGATGGGGATACATACAAAGGGCATACAAATGCCACAAGAATACATCAATACATAGCAGACATCATACAGAAGAGCGGCTCCGACTATGGATGAAATCAAACGACAAAGACAAACAACATCCACCCTGCTAGCCCAGGCTACCGACCCGGAACCTATCCCCTGATCGAAGAAGCAGAAGAAGAACACCAAAACAAGTAAACATCGCTCTCACGTCATAATCATCACATTACCTGTACCTGCAACTGTTGTTGTAGTAATCTGTGAGCCACGATGACTCAGTGATACGTCTCCAACGCATCTATAATTTTTGATTGTTCCATGCTGTTATATTATCATTCTCGGATGTTTTACAATCATTTTATAGTCATTTTATATCATTTTTGGTACTAACCTATTGACATAGTGCCAAGTGCCAGTTGCTGTTTTCTGCATGTTTTTTGCATCGCAGGAAATCAATACCAAACGGAGTCCAAACGCAGCGAAACTTTTGTGGATTTTTTTGGACCATAAGACATCCAGTGGGCCGGAGAAGCACCTGGGCCCCCCCCCCGGGTGCTCCGAGGGGAGCACAACCCACCAGGGCGCGCCTGGAGGCCCAGGCGCACCCAGGTGGGTTGTGCCCACCTCGGGTGCCCCCTGAACCACCTTTTTACTCTATAAATACCCCAATATTCCAGAAACCCTAGGGGAGTCGACGAAAATCAATTCCAGCCACCACAAGTTCCAGAAACCACAGATCCAATCTAGACACCATCACGAAGGGGTGCATCATGTCCATTGGTGCCTCTCCAATGATGCGTGAGTAGTTCTTTGTAGACCTACGGGTCCGTAGTTAGTAGCTAGATGTCTTCCTCTCTCTTTTGATTCTCAATACAATGGTCTCTTGGAGATCCAAATGATGTAACTCTTTTTGCGGTGTGTTTGTTGAGATCCAATGAACTTTGAGTTTATGATCAGATCTATCTTTTTATCCATGAAAGTTATTTGAGTCTTCTTTGATCTCTTATATGCAAGATTGCTTATAGCCTCGTATTTCTTCTCCGATATTTGGGTTTTGTTTGGCCAACTTGATCTATTTATATTGCAATGGGAAGAGGTGCTTTGTAATGGGTTCGATCTTACAGTACTTGATCCCAGTGACAAAAAGGGAAACGACACATATGTATCGTTGCTATTAAGGATAACAAGATGGGGTCTATTTCTACATAAATAGATCTTGTCTACATCATGTCATCGTTCTTTATTGCATTACTCCGTTTCTCCATGAACTTAATACACTAGATGCATGCTGGATAGCGGTCGATGTGTGGAGTAATAGTAGTAGATGCGGGCAGGAGTCGGTCTACTAATCTTGGACGTGATGCCTATATAATGATCATTGCCTGGATATTGTCATGATTATTTGAAGTTCTATCAATTTCCCAATAGTAATTTGTTCACCCACCGTTTGCTATTTTTCTCGAGAGAAGCCACTAGTGAAATCTACGACCCCCGGGTCTCTTCTTTAATATATTTGCCTTTGCGATCTATTTTTATTTGCTTTTATTTTCAGATCTATTAAACCAAAAATACAAAAATACCTTGCTGCAATTTATTTTATTTGGCGTTCGATCTATCAAATTATTACAACTTTACCCCGTCTGTTTGCCAATTTCTGGCGCCGTTACCCGAAAGGGATTGACAACCCCTTTAACACTTCGGGTTGCGAGTATTTGTTATTTGTGTGCAGGTGCTGTTTACGTAGTGTTGCTTGGTTCTCCTACTGGTTTGATAACCTTGGTCTCATCACTGAGGGAAATACCTACCGTCGCTATGCTGCATCATCCCTTCCTCTTTGGGGAAATACCGACGTAGTTCTAGCAGACATCAAAAGGAATTTCTGGCGCCGTTGCCGGGGAGACATCATCAACATCTACCAGGTTCCTAATCACAAATCTCATCTCCTCGCAATTTACATTATTTGCCATTTGCCTCTCGTTTTCCTCTCCCCACTTCACAAAAAATTGCCGTTTTATTCGCCCTCTTTTTCGTTCGCCGTTTTCTTGCTGGATCCGTTTTTGCGTGCGTTCTTGTTTACGTAGTCATGATGCCTCAAAGAAAATATTATGATGTTCCTTACCCCAATATTTTGCTTGAAATTGAGAAAAGTACTAAGGAATATATGACTACACAATTTGAGCATAATAAGTATTTTACCGAAGAACTTAACGAGCACTCCATTGTGCTAGATGCTATAACAAAACAACTTGATGATATTAGTAGAGAAGTTTGCAATCTCCAATCTAAGTATGCTTTTGCTGAAAGTTTGCTAGGAAAAATATCCGATGCACAAGCTACACTAGTAAATCAAATGGCCGCTAAACCAATCTCGTTAGAAGATAAAAATGATAAAGAGATTAAGATGATTGGTGTTTCTTCTATCGATTCTTTGTTTAGTAAAATTAAGATTGATGATAAAGGGACTGGAGAAGAGTCAACTTTAGCTAGAAGGCGTCCCGATAATTCGGAGGGTGAAAATCTTGTTGAGAAAATTGATAAAAGTGGGTTTGAAGAGGTCAAAACTTTAACTAGTGATGTGCCCACTCTTTTGGATTACAAAGACTTTAATTATGAAAGTTGCTCTTTGATTGATTGTATTTCTTTGTTGCAATCCATGATAAATTCAGCCCATGCTTATGAACAAAATAAAGCTTTTACTAAACATATTGTTGATGTTATGATGAAAGCTTTGGAAGAAAAGTTGGAATTAGAAGTTTAAATTCCTAGAAAATTACATGATGAATGGGAACCTACTATCAAAGTCAATATTAAAAATTATGAGTGTTTTGCTTTATGTGACTTGGGTGCTAGTGTTTCTACAATTCCGAAATCTCTATGTGATGTGCTTGGTCTTACCGATATTGAAGAATGTTCTTTAAATTTGCACTTGGCGGATTCTACTATTAAAAAGCCTATGGGAAGAATTAATGATGTTCTTATTCTTGCAAATAGGAATTATGTGCCCATATATTTTATTGTTCTTGATATTGATTGCAATCTATCTTGTCCCATTATTCTTGGTAGACCGTTTTTACGTACTATTGGTGCCGTGATTGATATGAAAGAAGGCAATATTAAATTTCAATTTCCACTAAGGAAGGGTATGGAACACTTCACTAGAACAAGAATTAGGCCACCATATGAATCAATCATGAGGGCATCTTATGGATCTAGAAACAAAGATGACAATACTTAGATCCTTGCTTTATGCCTAGCTAGGGGCGTAAAACGATAGCGCTTGTTGGGAGGCAACCCAATGAATAAAATTTATTTTTGCTTTTGCTTTCTGTTCATAAGTGTTTGCACAATTATGTTACTGTTATGATTATGTTTTTTGTGTTTTAATTAGTGTTTGTGCCAAGCAAAGCCTTTAGGATTACATTGGGTGATAGTAGATTTGATCTTGCTGAAAAACAGAAACTTTGCACGCCAGTCACAAAATTGTTAAAAATCACATAAGCATGATAAAATACCCATTCGTTTTGAAGAAGATTAATATACAAATTGCTCACGTGGTCCTAATTTTTCAGAATTTTTGGAGTTACAGAAGTATTCGAAATATCCAGATTGCTACAGACTGTTCTGTTTTTGACAGATTCTGTTTTCTTTGCGTTGTGTGCTTGTTTCGATGATTCTATGGTTTTCTTTGATTAGTTTTTGCCATATAGAAGTTGGAATACAGTAGATATAATGCAAAAATAAAATATTAATTGGTTTTCTACAGTACTTATAGTAGTGATTTGTTTTCTTATACTAACGGATCTCACGAAGGTTTTGTTGAGTTTTGTGTGATTGAAGTTTTCAAGTTTTGGGTGATGTTACGACGGATGACGGAATAGGGAGTAAAAAGAGCCTAAGCTTGGGGATGCCCATGGCATCACAAGCTATTATCAAAAGAGAAGCAAGCAACTAAGCTTGGGGATGCCCGAGTGGCATCCCCTCTTTCTTCTAACGACCATTGGTATTTTACTCGGAACTATATTTTTATTCGTCACATACTATGAGTTTTGCTTGGAGCGTCTTGTATGATATGAGTCTTTGCTTGTTTTGATTTTTGTTTTGAGTCATGAATCCTTGCTGGACACACCTATTTGAGGGAGCCAAAATTATGCCATGACTTTTTAGAATTGCTCTCTATGCTTCACTTAAATCTTTATGGGCTATGGAATTGCTCTAGTGCTTCACTTATATCTTTTTGAGCACGGTGTGCTTTAGAATTTTTGAAGAAATGCTCTCATGCTTCACTTAGATTTATTTGAGAGTTAGTAAATTTTTTAAGAAATTCTCTCTTGCTTCACTTGAATTAATTTGAGAGAAAGAAATATTATGCTCATGATCTTCACTTATATTTGTTTGAGCTTATCAAAAGCAACACATAAAAATTAGTCCCAAAGTGATAGATATCCAAGAAGGATATAATAAAAAAATTCATGAAGATCATTGGACAAAATAAACTTGATTCCTTGTAATAGTTTTGAGATATGATGATGTGATATGTGAGTCATGTTGATGAGTAATTGTGCTTTAGTAGGAATATTGGTGTTAAGGTTTGTGATTCCCTATGCAAGCACGAAAGTAAATAGTTATGCAATGAAATTATATCCTACTTGTGGTGCATTATTCGGTGTTAATTATGCTTAATGCTCGCTTATGAGATTATTCGTTTCTTGGTTGATCGCTTCTCAATCTTTTGCTAGCCTTCATTTTGCAATAAGTATGATCTCTACTTGTGCATCCAAAATCCTTTACACCAGTTTTGCCATATGAGCCCACTATACCTACCTATATGCGGTATTCTTTTGCCGTTCTAAGCAAATTTGTATGTGCCATCTCTAATTTTCAAAATAAACTTCTCTTTTGTGTGTTCGTACCGCTCGCGAGGCGGTGAGGGGTGGCTAATATTTTCCATGCTAGATGTGTTATTCTCACGATGAGTGTTTATTCACTTGTCATTGCACGAGAGTAAGGCAAAGGTATTAGGGATGCCCAATCCCGAAATGAAAAAAATGAAATTACTTTATGTTGTCAAATAATAAATTCCTTGGAAAGTGTTGGTATGGAAGGCACCCGTGGATACGGTTAGCCATGGAAAGTGAAAGTTTGGTGGAAAAAGGAATAAACTTTATTTTCTGTTTGGGAACCACCTATGATATATCTAGCATGGAAAGTGTTGGGAACTCTAAGTCGTTTTCGTTGGTGGGAAAAGCATGCCTCCCAAAATGTTTTTATCTCTATGTTTTTTGCTTTGAGCTCTGGCACCTCTACAAATCCCTACTTCCCTCCGCGAAGGGCCTTTCTTTTACTTTATGCAATTTTTATTTTCAATTTGAGTCTCCATCTTCTCTTATAAAAGCACCAACTAGGGGGCACTATGATCATACTTGAGCATTGGGTGTAGTTATATGCGAGTGTGTTTCATGAATGGATCAATGATTGAGCATGATGGGCTAAGGATAACTTAGTTTAGCGTTGATATTTTGAAAGACATGGTTGCTTGTTGATATGCTTGAGTATTTAAGTTATCATGTCAAAACTAGACTATTGCTTTGAACCATATAAAAGTTCAAATGTCCATGCTATAAAGAAAAGAATATGAGATGACATGTTAGGCAGCATCCCACATCAAAAATTCTATTTTTATCATTTACCTACTCGAGGACGAGCAGGCATTAAGCTTGGGGATGCTGATACGTCTCCAACGTATCTATATTTTTTGATTGTTCCATGCTATTATATTATCATTCTTGGATATTTTACAATCATTTTATATCATTTTTGGTACTAAACTATTGACATAGTGCCAAGTGCCAGTTGCTGTTTTCTGCATGTTTTTTACATCGCAGGAAATCAATACCAAATGGAGTCCAAACGCAGCGAAACTTTTTGTGGATTTTTTTGGGACCAGAAGACATCCAGTGGGCCGGAGACCCCCCCCCCCCCCCCCCCCCCCCCCCCGGGGGGGGGGGGGGGGGGGGGGGGGTGCTCCGAGGGGAGCACAACCCACCAGGGCGCTCCTAGAGGCCCAGGCACGCTCAGGTGGGTTGTGCCCACCTCGGGTGCCCCCTGAACCGCCTCTTTGCTCTATAAATACCACAGTATTCCAGAAACCCTAGGGGAGTCGACGAAAATCAATTCCAGCCGCCGCAAGTTCCAAAAACCACAGATCCAATCTAGACACCATCACGGAGGGGTGCATCATGTCCATTGGTGCCTCTCCGATGATGAGTGAGTAGTTCTTTGTAGACCTACAGGTCCGTAGTTAGTAGCTAGATGGCTTCCTCTCTCTCTTTTGATTCTCAATACAATGGTCTCTTGGAGATCCATATGTTGTAACTCTTTTTGCGGCGTGTTTTTTGGGATCCGATGAACTTTGAGTTTATGATCAGATCTATCTTTTTATCCATGAAAGTTATTTGAGTCTTTTTTGATCTCTTATATGCATGATTGCTTAGAGCCTCGTATTTCTTCTCCGATATTTGGGTTTTGTTTGGTCAACTTGATCTATTTATCTTGCAATGGGAAGAGGTGCTTTGTAATGGGTTCGATCTTACGGTGCTTGATCCCAGTGACAGAAAGGGAAACGACATGTATGTATCGTTGCTATTAAGGATAACAAGATGGGGTCTATTTCTACATAAATAGATCTTGTCTACATCATGTCATCGTTCTTATTGCATTACTCCGTTTCTCCATGAACTTAATACACTAGATGCATGCTGGATTGCGGTCGATGTGTGGAGTAATAGTAGTAGATGCAGGCAAGAGTCGGTCTACTAATCTTGGACGTGATGCCTATTAATGATCATTGCCTGGATATCACCATGATTATTTGAAGTTCTATCAATTGCCCAACAGTAATTTGTTCACCCACCATTTGCTATTTTTCTCGAGAGAAGCCACTAGTGAAATCTACGACCCCGGGTCTATTCTTTAATATATTTGCCTTTGAGATCTATTTTTATTTGCTTTTATTTTCACATCTATTAAACCAAAAATACAAAAATACCTTGCTGCAATTTATTTTATTTGGCGTTCGATCTATCAAATTATTACAACTTTACCCCGTCCGTTTGCCAATTTCTGGCGCCGTTACCCGAAAGGGATTGACAACCCCTTTAACACGTCGGGTTGCGAGTATTTGTTATTTGTGTGCAGGTGCTGTTTACGTAGTGTTGCTTGGTTCTCCTACTGGTTCGATAACCTTGGTCTCATCACTCAGGGAAATACCTACCGTCGCTGTGATGCATCATCCCTTCCTCTTTGGGGAAATACCGACATAGTTCTAGCAGACATCACTGAGCAATCCCATTACCATGGGTATCAAGACTAGCAAAGCTTAATGGGTATGGAATGTATAAGTGGTGAGGTTGCAGCAGCACTAAGCATTGTATGGTGGCTAACTTACGAGTATAAGAATAAGATGAGAAACTATGCAACGGTGGCAAACTAGTAATGATCAAGAAATGATCCTGAAATTACGTTCAAACATAACCCAACCGTGTTCTCTTCCCGAACTTCGTCGAAAAGAGACAATCACGGTTACACACGCGGTTGGTGTATTTTAATTGAGTTTAGTTCAAGTTCACTACAACCGGATATTAAAATCTCCCATCTGCCACATAACCGCGGGCACGGCTTTCAAAAGATCAAACCCTGCAGGGGTGTCCCAACTTAGTCCATCACAAACTCTCACGATCAACGGAGGAAAATTCTCCTCCCGGGACAACCCGATCAAGCTCGGAATCCCGGTTCACAAGACATTTCGACAATGGTAAAACCAAACCAGCAAGACCACCCGGTGCGTCGATACCCCGATAAGAGCCGCGCGTATCTTGTTCTCAGGACAACACCATCTATGCGAAGTGGACGGTAGCCAAAATACCATCGGGTTACCCCGAGGCAGCACCGCCGACTGCTAGGTAGGTGGACCAACACTCATGTCGAGCACTGGCCCGGGGGTTGATTAAGAGAACTCGGGAGCCGACATGTCCCTAAGCAAGTTTTAGTTGTTATTAGGCAAATGGAAAACCAATGTTGGGCCTTGCTGGAAGAGTTTTATTCAAAGCGAACTGTCAAGTGGGGACCCATAAACCCCGACCGTGTTAGCAATGCAAAATCAAGGAACATAACACCGGTATGACGGAAACTAGGCGGAAAGGGTGGAACAAAACACCAGGAAAAAGGCCGAGCCTTCCACCCTTTACCAAGTACATAGATGCATTAATTAAAATAAGAGATATTGTGATATCCCATGATATCCATGATATCCATGTCCAAACATGGAACAACCTGCAACTGCACCTGCAACTAGCAACGCTATAAGAGGGGCTCAGCAAAGCGGTAACATAGCCAAACAACGGTTTGCTGGGATGGTGGAAAAGGTTAGAGGCTGTTCATGGCATATTGGGAGGCCTGATAAACAAGTGGTAGCACTGGTACGTGTCGGTGCTATACAAACGGTTTTTAACCCCTTTTCGCGATGGCATTTGGAACCGTCGCCAAGTGAGTGTGGGCGATATCACTACAGGAATCAGGCACTTTGCCGTCTGCCCTGGCGGACGGCAAAGGCATACCTGGCTGACGGCAAAGGCCTTTGCCGTCCGTCAGTGGACGGCAACAGGTCTGGCTGAATAGGCTACGACGAAGGCTTCTTTGCCGTCCGCTGGCGGATGGCAAAGATGAAATGGTCTTTGTCGTTAGCCGACTGACGGCAAAGGTCCTGGACGGCACACGTGGAAGCTTACGGCCGTTAGGGGGCTAACGGTGCGCTTTGCCATCCGCTGGCAGACGGCAAAGACCATTGAACCTTTGCCGTCAGCCAGCAGACGACAAAGTAACCAAATAGGCCACCCCCCAGGTCGCACAGGTAGCTGCCATGTGGCATCTTTGCCGTCTGCTGGCTTATGGCAAATCTATTTGCCGTCCGCTCGCAGACGGCAAAGATCCTGTATAGCCCATGTTTTTCTGTTTTTTCTTAAATTCATTCAATTTGAACACACAAGTTTCAACACACATATTTCACAGAAGACATATCCAACACACAAGTTTCATCATATATACATACATAACCAACACATAGTTCCATCCATACATATCACAAAAGTTTCACATTGTTCATCCAACACCGTTATCCATCCATCCATACAACAAGTTCCATCCATGCAAGTTCATCGATACAAAATAAAAGCAGAAAGGGAAAAGAAGCACTCCATCCATGCAAGCTTCCGTGAATTAGATGAAATCTGCAAAATGGGAAACAAGAAAGTTAGAAGAAGAAGACTAGAAGAAGAAGAAGAAAATGAAGAAGAAGAAGACTAGAAGAAGAAGTAAGCATACTTAGGTAAAATGGAGCTAACCTAGCTAATTATGCCATCTTTGAGTGAACTAAGCATATTATGCCATTTTTGATATAAAGCAGCTAAGTATAGGTCTTTATTGAGCTAACCTAGGTAACTAAGCATATTAGAGCTAACTTAGAGCTAACTTAGGTCATTTTGGAGAAGAAGAAGAAGGTTTTTACCCTTTTCCTTCTCATTCTTCTTCTTTTATTATTTCTTTTTCTTCTCTTTCTTCTTCTATTCTTTCTTTTTCTCCTCTTCCCTGTTTTTCTTCTTCTTATTCCTTATTTGTGTCGTTTAGAGCTTACATAGGTAATTATGTCATTTTTTAGCTAACTAAGCTTATCATGTCAATTTGGAGGAAAATAAGGTAAGTATAGGTCATTTTTGTGCTAACATATGTAATTTTGGATCTAACCTAGCTAAAATGGATCATATTGGAGCTAACCTAGGTAAACTTGGTCATTTTGGAGCTAACCTAGGTAAAATGGATCATATTGGAGCTAACCTAGGTTAAATGGGTCATTTTGGAGCTAACTTAACTAATTATGCCATTTTTTAGTTAACTAAGCATAATTATGCCATTTTTTACACAAGTAAGCCAAGTGTATGTCATTATTGAGCAAACCTAGGAAACTAAGCATATTAGAGATAACTTAGCATATTAGAGCTAACTTATGTCATTTCGGAGGAAACAAAGCTAAGTATGGATCATTTTGGAGATCTGACATACCTGACATAGTTCACTCCTCCTTCTTCTTCTCCTTCTCCTTCCTCATCCTGATGCGCCAAGAGCGGCGAGGCGGTGGAGGCAGTGGGATGTAGTCTTCTACCACAATTGGCATGGTCATGTCGCCTGGCTGTGGGATCGCCGGCGCCACCACCATCGCGAGGTCATTGTCAGGCACCACCACCATCGCGAGGCCATCTTCAGGCAGCACCATCGCTAGGTCATCCTCAGCCACCACCATCTCTTGCCCATCGTCAGCCACCACCATCGCTAGGTCATCCTCAGCCACCACCATCTGTTGCCCATCGTCAGCGTGCACCTCCTCATCCCAACTCTGCTCCTCTTCTTCCCCACTCCATTCCGGATCATCCTCGCTGCTGCTTTTGCTGCAGCCAGAGTCGCTGCTACTTTGGCTGTAGCCAGAGTCACTGCTGCTGCTCCCATTGCCTGACCAAATGCAACAATGACCATTAACAATCGATGTGAGACAAAGCCAAATGTAGAGGAAGAAGAGGCATAACATACTGGCATCATCGTCGTCCTGGTAGCGCATGCGACACATAGTCGTGTTGAACACCTTCACGGTGAGCATGGCATCGCCGTCGTACCTGAAGAGAAGGAAGTACCCGTGCCGCAGGTCGTAGTCACGGTAGAACTGCTCCCAGCCATGACACAGATACATGTGGCCGTACCTGATCACCAACTCCACGTCCCAATGCCTGCGAAGCCCGCTGCCGGCCTGTCGCACTTCACATTATTTGGCCGATGGCCGTCCAGCATCTTCATAAAAGTGTCAGGTAGCCTCAGCAGTTTGGGACAAGGAGTGATGTAGCAAACAACAGAGTTATCATAATGAGATGGGTGAAGGGGAGATCTCTCCTTTTATATACCTGCCTCCTGGAGGAAGTCCCAAGTATGATACTGAAGAACTCGAAAGCATCCAACTCGTACTCCAGTGTGGCAGAGTGGAGCCTACGGTGGCGGCTTCCCCCCATCTCTAATAAGCAGCAGAAGAGACCAATTACTTTAGACATGAAAGAAAACTGAAAATGTTGAAAAAAAGAGCATAGTAACTAAACATTTCCTTGTGGTGTGCTAGTGAGAAAGCGGCCTCTTGTTTAGATTGAGATTATGCTTTCATGCCTATGCTAGTGAGAAAGACACGCTAGATTATGCTTTCAACAGGTTCATGCTTAATTATTTCAATATTTTAAAAAATGCTTTATTATGTGTTGTTTTTGTAGGGGGCAGAATTATCATAATCAAATGCAAAGCTAAACGAGAACAAATTTCGTATATATAAATGTGGTGACACAAAGGAAATTATCATGAAGTTGTACCACACTACATAATAATTGAGATAAATCAGCAAGGAATGACCTGTGGGGGGAAAGAACAATAGTACTCGGAAAAACTGCTAATATTGTTAGAATTAGATTTAGCTCCCTCTAAAGACAAAGAAAAATAGGTTTGTATATTTGCCAAGTCTGTTTTCATGTAAAAAAAGGGAAAACATCAAAGGACATGATGACAACAGCCATTCCTTGGACACTGGAAACACCAGAATTACACTTATCCACTATGCATAATATAGCAGTAGAGTAGCAGAAGAACCCTGACAAAAAATTGCAGAACAAGCACAACACCACTGTAAGTAGCAAATCATGCTCCATGATTGACTGAACATTCAGTACAAACCTAAACTAAAGTTTGGATGGGCTATGGTAATCAATTCTTGCACTGCAGTATAAGGCTATCTGCTCTAAACCTAAACTAAAGTTAACCTAAACTAAACCAAACCTAAAGTAAACCTAAACTAAACTTAAAATACAGAAACAAAAACAGAAAAAAATACAAGACGTCTCACCCCCCCCCCCCCCCCCCCCCCCCCCCCCCCCCCCCCCCCCCCCCCCCCCCCCCCCCCCCCCCCCCCCCCCCCCCCCCCCCCCCCCCCCCCCCCCCCCCCCCCCCCCCCCCCCCCCCCCCCCCCCCCCCCCCCCCCCCCCCCCCCCCCCCCCCCCCCCCCCCCCCCCCCCCCCCCCCCCCCCCCCCCCCCCCCCCCCCCCCCCCCCCCCCCCCCCCCCCCCCCCCCCCCCCCCCCCCCCCCCCCCCCCCCCCCCCCCCCCCCCCCCCCCCCCCCCCCCCCCCCCCCCCCCCCCCCCCCCCCCCCCCCCCCCCCCCCCCCCCCCCCGGGGCGGGGTGGTGGCGGCACGGGGGTGGGGTGACGCGAGGCGGCGGCGGCTCGGGCGCGCGCAGGCGGAGAGAAAGAGAGGGGACAGAGAGATGGGGCGCAGGCGGGCGTCGTTGGATTTTAGTTAGGGCACGGTTCTTTGCCGTCTGCTAGCGGACGACAAAGAGCCTAGCTAACAGACGTTAGTTTGGTCACTTTCTTTGCCGTCTGCTAGCGGACGACAAAGAAAGTGTCCGTTAGGTCGTTGGATTTTAGTTAGGGCACGGTTCTTTGCCGTCTGCTAGCCGACGGCAAAGATGTTATGCCATCAGCTAGCCGACGGCTAAGAGTGGGCTGACGGTAAACATGGTCTTTGCCGTCAGCTCTTTCTTTGCCGTCAGCTTCTTTCAAGCTGAGGGCAAAGACCTTCTTTGCCGTCAGTTAGCAGACGGCAAAGATCTAATTCCAGTAGTGATAGGGGGGTCCTTCCCACACGACCCAGAAATCATCGGGGATAGGGAGCCTTGATGCATACGGTTGTCCCTATATAACCGTTTCCGATATCTCGAATATCCCAAACGCTTCATCCTTGCTACTCGTTTGTGCTCGCATTGCCATCGCAGTCGGAGTTTTGTGGTTTTACCTAAAACCAGGCAGATTCCAGGCACGGGAGCTTTCCAGGCACGGGATTTTTACGATGCCTGGCACATCACAAATAGTTCATGATTATAAACCGTGTACGATAGGTAGGCAATCACACACATTTAGTTTTCCCGCACCGTATGTGATAGTGTCTGACATCACACACGCTTTGCAAACGGCAACTGTGTGCATGCTTGCACACGTTTCCTCTCTGTGAACCGTCTCGGATTATGGTGTATATCGCAAACGTTTGTGTTTTACCAACCGTGTGTGCCGTAATGACCTGCACACCATAATTTCGCCCTAATTTAATTGCTGCTATTTAAAATTGTACCGAATTTAAACTTGAAAGTAGGCTATAGCTTTATTCATATCCATCAGGTTCAAACAACCAATGCATTATTCGATTCATAGGTACATATGTTTAAGAATTACATAAGCACCAAATTAAGAATGATGAACCATGGTTCTATACTTGTACTATTACAGATGGTAAAGAAAGAGGCGACAGACATTCCGGTTGCTGAACAAGGTGAAGCGGAATGGCCCTATTGTGCTCTCCTGGATGCAGAAGGCATGCACGACTCTAGTCCAACCCCTTGTGATGGCCGGCCACCAATCATGCAGTTTGAGAGGTAATCTTGAGTAAACTGCTTCAGGATCCACTGCAAAAGAAAAAAGATTCAGACATTGTCATCTAACACAACTCATTACGAGCAGTAAAAAGAAGGCTACAGGGTTCTTACTTACCATCCTGCAGTTCACTGTTCCCCCCCCCCCCCCCCCCCCCCCCCCCCCCCCCCCCCCCCCCCCCCCCCCCCCCCCCCCCCCCCCCCCCCCCCCCCCCCCCCCCCCCCCCCCCCCCCCCCCCCCCCCCCCCCCCCCCCCCCCCCCCCCCCCCCCCCCCCCCCCCCCCCCCCCCCCCCCCCCCCCCCCCCCCCCCCCCCCCCCCCCCCCCCCCCCCCCCCCCCCCCCCCCCCCCCCCCCCCCCCCCCCCCCCCCCCCCCCCCCCCCCCCCCCCCCCCCCCCCCCCCCCCCCCCCCCCCCCCCCCCCCCCATTAAGGTAACACTCTTCCTTGTTGCTATGTAGCCTGGGATTGCATATTTATTCATTCAGTACAATGCATGTTGCTATGTAGCCTCAGATATATTAAATATGGCCCTAGTTAACCTACTGATAAATGGGTTACAGATATATTCAGTGAAATGTCCGATTCCACGATTAATCCCTTATCAGCCCCAGGCTATATGGTACCAGCTACCGATATCCTGATTAGTGAGTACATATAAGCAATGCGATGAAACTAACCTCGATGGAAAACAACACTGTTCTCAATATTGTCCTGCATGAGTACATATAAAGGCATGTTAAGCACAACAGGCTAAACATCAACCAAATATATCCATGGTAGACAACATAATCTACAAATGATAGCTTCAGTGTGCAGGCTTAAGCACGCTGGTTAAGCAAAACAAGAAGTGGAAAGGTGTGTTAACTGCATCAGGCATAACATTTGAAAACAAGCAAATAGTCATTCAAACTGGTATTGTGCAGGTCTACAGTACACTAGTTATTGTTTAAAAAATGAAAAGGCATGTTAACTGCAATATCCTTAACAGCAACCAAATATCGTAATTCGTAGTGGTATTGTTGAAACTGTTATTGATGAAATTGAACTGCACGGCAAATAGTTGCACATATAGAGCATCACATTGTGAAGAACTGAAATAAACAAGTCATAATGCCATCTCTAGCCGATCCTTAAAAAGTTAAAGGACTAAAACCCTTAGTGGATATATATATACTCCAGCAATTTTTGGCCTTTTCTAGTCGATCCCCTAAACTTAAGATTGTAAACTTCAATTTGATCAAGTTCAAAGCAGGTTCAACCGAAAGTAGCATGCCCCCCCCCCCCCCCCCCCCCCCCCCCCCCCCCCCCCCCCCCCCCCCCCCCCCCCCCCCCCCCCCCCCCCCCCCCCCCCCCCCCCCCCCCCCCCCCCCCCCCCCCCCCCCCCCCCCCCCCCCCCCCCCCCCCCCCCCCCCCCCCCCCCCCCCCCCCCCCCCCCCCCCCCCCCCCCCCCCCCCCCCCCCCCCCCCCCCCCCCCCCCCCCCCCCCCCCCCCCCCCCCCCCCCCCCCCCCCCCCCCCCCCCCCCCCCCCCCCCCCCCCCCCCCCCCCCCCCCCCCCCCCCCCCCCCCCCCCCCCCCCCCCCCCCCCCGCCTTTGACCTCGTCATCGGAGGAGAGCGCGATAACCTCGCCGCCCTCCGCGCCGGCAAAGATCGCCCGCTCCGCCTCCACGAGCTCCGGGTGCTGCTGGCGGAGCTCTTGCATGTAGGCCTCGTCGGCGGCCTCGGCCTCAAGGCGCTCCCACGCCTCGCGGTCCTCCCGCGCCATAGCCGAGCTCACCACCCTGGCTCCGGCGGAATGAGGTCGACCAGACGTGTGCCGAAGGGGAAATTGAGCCTAGCCGCCACGCCGTGGTAGCGGACCTACCAGCGGTCATACTCCATGGCCGCGGGCTCGGCCGTGTGAAAGCTACCGAGCCACCGGCGGGTGTGGGTCTCCCGATCTATAATCTCGGTGACCCACGTCCCCCACCGCCGCTGCCGGACCCCGAGGTAGGACCTCATCGGCTACGGGGTCCGAGGGAGGACGGGGAAGTCCTCGAACCGGCGTAGGGACGCGGCGGCGGTCGGAACGTGGGACCGGCGACGGCGGATCGAGCCCGCGGAGGATGACGGGGACACCTCGGCAGCCACCTCACCGGCGTCGGGCGAAAAGGCCGCGATAAACCTCTTTTTGGCCATTGGCTCCTCGAGCTCCCTAGCACACAGGTAGAGGTTGAGGATGGAGGCGCCGGCGATGGTGGCGACCTACCAATGGTTTCGAGGGTTGTGTGTGTCTGTGTGAGCGGAGGTTTTGGGGTGTGTGTGGAGGGGGCCGGGCCCCCCCCAAGGTGGTGTTTGAGGAAATACTGTGGCAACTGAAAATTTTACTAGGCGGGAGTAAGAAGGCGGGGCTACTGAAAATTTGGATCAAGGGCGAGCAGATATTTTTGAGATTTCGAGGGATGCAGAGGCGGGAGTAAAATGCCGAGGCTACTGAAAATTTGAATCAAGGGACGGAAGCAGAGCGGGACTAACAGACATTGCACACGGTCTGCACATACTAATCGTGTGCTATCAAACATTAAAACCTTCCAGGCGGTAGATATTTTCGAGATTACGAGGCAGTAATATTTTCGAGATTGCGAGGGATGCAGAGGCGGGAGTATTTGGGGAGCGAGCTAGTGTGCTTGACACGCCGGCTGTGGACTGTAGCCGACGCACCTTCTCGCGTAAGCCATAGGCGTACTATACACCGACGGTGTTCCAAGATATTTTGTACTACATCTCACACGGTTTGTGATAATAAACTATGTGGGATCTACTTGATTTTTCATCTTGATTTGAATTACATAATGGGGTCACAGCGGCAATGGACAGTGTTTGAATTGCTAGACCAATTATTTGCAGTGAACATGCAACTATATGTGTGTCGTAAAAGAATTGGAATTGTTCAGGGTTCGTTTGGACATTTTATACATTAAACTGGGTTTCTAGCCATTTCAGGTGCACAATTCAAAATTAAACTACATGCACATGCTCCGGTGCATATAAATTGGTTGAAAAGTAAAATATGTGTCCTCGGGTGCATGCTTAGGACCCACGCAAGAAATGGGAATGAATTTCAAACACCAGGGCACTGTTGATTGCCGGCAAAACATTGAGATACCTGTTTTTTAAATGCTAGTAAATCCAGAACTCGTCTGAAATTCATGAAACTTGGCATGGTATCATGGAGCGGCATCAACATGCCGTGGTAAAATTTTTGTCCCATTTGGGGGCAGGTTTGGGTATAAGCTTCTCACAAACCAGAGCTTCTCACAACAAGCCTGATG
The DNA here is from genome assembly GCA_036873465.1 of Thinopyrum obtusiflorum. Classification (NCBI taxonomy): domain Eukaryota; kingdom Viridiplantae; phylum Streptophyta; class Magnoliopsida; order Poales; family Poaceae; genus Thinopyrum; species Thinopyrum obtusiflorum. The sequence goes on along the minus strand of JAAAWM010011467.1, from coordinate 26,558 downwards.
GTTTCGGTATGGAACGTGCCACCTTTGGGGACGAAATGATATCCGCTGCCTCTTATTGCTATCAAAAAATTTCTAGTGTCAACATAGAACAACATGAGTGTTGTGTTAAGTTTTGGAATTTTTCGTGGTTCGTTTGGACATTTTTATACATTCACTGGGTTTTCTAGGCATTTTATGTGCATAATTCAAATTTGAAATACATGCACATGCTCCAGTGCATATAAATTGGTTGAAAAGTCAGACCTGTGTCCTTGGTTGCATGCTTAGGTCCCATGCAAGAAATGGGAATGAATTTCAAACACCAGGGCACTGTTGATTGCCGGCAAAAACATTGAGATACCTGGCTTTTAAATTCTAGTAAATCTAGAACTCATCTGAAATTCATGAAACTTGTCATGGTATTATGGAGCGGCATCAACATGTCATGGTAAAATTTTTGTCCCATTTGGGGCAGGTTTGCGTATAAGCTTCTCACAAACCAGAGCTTCTCACAACAAGCCTTATGGTTTCGGTACGGAACGTGCTACCTTTGGAGACGAAACGATATCCATTGCCTCTTATTGCTATCAAAAAATTTCTAGTGTCAACATAGAACAACATGAGTGTTGTGTTAAGTTTTGGAATTTTTTGTGGTTAGTTTGGACATTTTTATACATTAACTGGGTTTTCTAGGCATTTATGTGCATAATTCAAATTTGAAATACATGCACATGCTCCAGTGCATATAAATTGGTTGAAAAGTCAAATATGTGTCCTTGGGTGCATGCTTAGGTCCCATGCAAGAAATGGGAATGAATTTCAGACACCAGGGCACTGTTGATTCCCGGCAAAACGTTGAGATACCTGGCTTTTCAATTATAGTAAATCCAAAACTCGTCTGAACTTGATGAAACTTGGCATGGTATCATGGAGCGGCATCAACATGCCGTGGTAAAAAATTTGTCCCATTTGGGGCAGGTTTGGGTATAAGCTTCTCACAAACCAGAGCTTCTCACAACAAGCCTAATGTTTTCGGTATGGAACGTGCCACCTTTGGGAACGAAACGATATCCGCTGCCTCTTATTGCTATCAAAAAATTTCTAGTGTCAACATAGAACAACATGAGTGTTGTGGTAAGTTTTGGAATTTTTCGTGGTTCGTTTAGACATTTTTATACATTAACTGGGTTTTCTAGGCATTTTATCTGCATAATTCAAATTTGAAATACATGCACATGCTCCAGTGCATATAAATTGGTTGAAAAGTCAAATCTGTGTCCTTGGGTGCATGCTTAGGTCCCATGGAAAAAATGGGAATGAATTTCAGACACCAGGGCACTGTTGATTGCCGGCAAAACGTTGAGATACCTGTTTTTTAAATTCTAGTAAATCCAGAACTCGTCTGAAATTCATGAAACTTGTCATGGTATCATGGAGCGGCATCAACATGCCATGGTAAAAAAAATTCCCATTTGGGGCAGGTTTGGGTATAAGCTTGTCGGTGTACAAAAGTAGGGGCACACCTTTGTACCCCTTTACTTGTGCACGAGCAGTCGGAGCCGCGCGCCATGGCCACACTAAGCAGGGCAGAGGAAGGGAGCCGGAGAGAAGCCGGAGCACAAGATGGCCAAGGCAACGCCAAGACCAAAGATACCAAAGAGCGAGAGGGCGAGGTGGACTCCCCCGGCAAGGCCCTTGCCGGGGCAGCCTCCGCGGCCCCGGCAAGAGCCTTGCCGGGGCAACTTGCCCCGTGCTAACAGAGCGAGCCACCCTTGAGCCCATAGGTTCCAACTCAACCAATCACATTGGAACTAGGGCTCGGGAGGCACCTCCGTGGTAGCATGCAAATCTTTGTCAAGACCATAGAGATATGAGATCGGATGAGAACCAGAAGACGGCGACCCTCGGCGGGATCCTTGCCGAGGAGATCCACAAGACCCCCAGCAAGCGCCTTGCCGGGGACGACTGCAGCGCCACGGCAAGACCCTTGCCGGGCCCCCGGCAAGGCCCTTGCCGAGGGTGTCAGCGGGGCCACAGTCAGGCCCGCGTCGACCAAGACTCCACCGCCGTCCCCAAGCAGCTGCTAGCTCAACCAGCTGGGCAGGCACCTGCATGGCGACGGGCGGCCTCTACGCCAACTCAGCAAGCACCTGCGTGGTGGCATGCAGATCTTCGTGAAGACCCTACCACCGCGCCACCTCAGCTGCCTGCCTGCCTGCATGGCACCGCATGCACCACTGGCCTGGGCGCGTGTCGAAGCAAGGCGAGGCGGCAACGGACGGGACGGGCCTCGTTCCCATCCCCAATAAAGCTAAGGGACACCTAAGCTACGCATTAAATGCGTCTTGTCCTGTAACACGAGCGATAAGCTCGCAGCACTATAGGCCTTTCCACCTCCTGTGTGCCACTGTGGCAGCCCCTTCTGACTATAAAAGGGGGCCCTTGGCATACTGGAGAGGGATTCGGCTCTTTTGAACTACGCAGCCACCATAGCTAGTTCGAGAGCTCAAGAACTCTCTCAAATACACACCAAAGCAGGACTAGGGTATTACACATCCTCGCGGCCCGAACCTGGGTAAACGACCCTTGTGTTGACTGCTAATCCTGCTCTTCTCACAACCCCGCGCCCCGGCAACCGTAGTAGGGATTCTTGTGATCCCATAGGTGTCATTTCCCACCGACAAAGCTTCTCACAAACCAGAGCTTCTCACAACAAGCCTGATGGTTTCGGTACGGAACGTGCCAGCTCTGGGGATGAAACGATATCCGTTGCCTCTTATTGCTTTCAAAAAATTTCTAGTGCCAACATAGAACAACATGAGTGTTGTGTTAAGTTTTGGAATTTTTCCTGGTTCGTTTGGACATTTTTATACATTAACTGGGTTTTCTAGGCATTTTATGTGCATAATTCAAATTTGAAATACATGCACATGCTTCAGTGCATATAAATTGGTTGAAAAGTCAAATCTGTGTCCTTGGGTGCATGCTTAGGTCCCATGAAAGAAATGGGAATGAATTTCAAACACTAGGGCACTGTTGATTGCCGGCAAAACGTTGAGATACCTGTTTTTGAAATTCTAGGAAATCCAGAACTCATCTGAAATTCATGAAACTTGGCATGGTATCATGGAGCGGCATCAACATGCCGTGGTAAAAAAATTGTCCCATTTGGGGCAGGTTTGGTTATAAGCTTCTCACAAACCAGAGCTTCTCACAACAAGCCTGATGGTTTCGGTACGGAACGTGCCACCTTTGGGGACAAAACGATATCCGTTGCCTCTTATTGCTATCAAAAAAATATCTAGTGTCAACATAGAACAACATGAGTGTTGTGTTAATTTTTTGGAATTTTTCGTGGTTCGTTTGGACATTTTTATACATTAACTACGTTTTCTAGGCATTTATGTGCATAATTCAAATTTGAAATACATGCACATGGTCCAGTGCATATAAATTGGTTGAAAAGTCAAATATGTGTCCTTGGGTGCATGCTTAGGTCCCATGCAAGAAATGGGAATGAATTTCAAACACCAGGGCACTGTTGATTGCCGGCAAAACATTGAGGTACCTGTTTTTTAAATTCTAGTAAATCCAGAACTCGTCTGAAATTCATGAAACTTGGCATGGTATCATGGAGCGGCATCAACATGCCATGGTAAAAAAATTGTCCCATTTGGGGCAGGTTTGGGGATAAGCTTCTCACAAACCAGAGCTTCTCACAACAAGCTTGATGGTTTCAGTACGGAACATGCCACCTTTGGGGATGAAACGATATCCATTGCCTCTTATTGCTTTCAAAAAATTTCTAGTGCCAACATAGAACAACATGAGTGTTGTGTTAAGTTTTGGAATTTTTCGTGGTTCGTTTGGACATTTTTATACATTAACTGGGTTTTCTAGGCATTTTATGTGCATAATTCAAATTTGAAATACATGCACATGCTCCAGTGCATATAAATTGGTTGAAAAGTCAAATCTGTGTCCTTGGGTGCATGCTTAGGTCCCATGCAAGAAATGGGAATGAATTTCAAACACCAGGGCACTGTTGATTGCCGGCAAAACGTGGAGATACCTGTTTCTTAAATTCTAGTAAATCCAGAACTCGTCTGAAATTCATGAAACTTGGCATGGTATCATGGAGCGGCATCAACATGCCATGGTAAAAAATTTGTCCCATTTGGGGCAGGTTTGGGTATAAGCTTCTCACAAACCAGAGCTTCTCACAACAAGCCTGATGGTTTCGGTACGGAACGTGCCACCTTTGGGGACAAAACGATATCCGTTGCCTCTTATTGCTTTCAAAAAATTTCTAGTGCCAACATAGAACAACATGAGTGTTGTGTTAAGTTTTTGAATTTTTCATGGTTCGTTTGTACATTTTTATACATTAACTGGGTTTCCTAGGCATTTTATGTGCGTAATTCAAATTTGAAATCCATGCACATGCTCCAGTGCATATAAATTGGTTGAAAAGTCAAATATGTGTCCTTTGGTGCATGCTTAGGTCCCATGCAAGAAATGGGAATGAATTTCAAACACCAGGGCACTGTTGATTGCCGGCAAAACGTTGAGGTACCTGTTTTTTAAATTCTAGTAAATCCAGAACTCGTCTGAAATTCATGAAACTTGGCATGGTATCATGGAGCGGCATCAACATGCCATGGTAAAAAATTTGTCCCATTTGGGGCAGGTTTGGGTATAAACTTCTCACAAACCAGAGCTTCTCACAACAAGCCTGATGGTTTTGGTACGGAACGTGCCACCTTTGGGGACGAAACGATATCTGTTGCCTCTTATTGCTTTCAAAAAAATTCTAGTGCCAACATAGAACAACATGAGTGTTGTGTTAAGTTTTGGAATTTTTCATGGTTCGTTTGGACATTTTCATACATTAACTGGGTTTTCTAGGCATTTTATGTGCATAATTCAAATTTGAAATATATGCACATGCTCCGGTGCATACAAATTGGTTGAAAAGTCAAGTCTGTGTCCTTGGGTGCATGCTTAGGTGCCATGCAAGAAATGGGAATGAATTTCAAATAGCAGGGCACTGTTGATTGCCGGCAAAACGTTGAGATACCTATTTTTTAAATTCTAGTAAATCCAGAACTCGTCTGAAATTCATGAAACTTAGCATGGTATCGTGGAGCGGCATCAACCACGCCGATCCGAATGGTGGCGACCTTCTGACGCGGTGGCAGGCGCGCAGTAGCTCCTGCAGGGGCCCTCCATGGCGGGAGTTGCACGGGGAGAGGGAGATTACACGGGGTGAGGGAGGAGGTAGGAGAAAGGAAGAGGAGGCATGGTGGCGGGTTGACCTGCAGGGCGACAAAGGCGCTTGAGGAGGGCGGCCCTCCATGCGATGATCTCGATGGGAGGAGCATTGGAGGGGTCAACGTAGGCCCTTGTGGTCGCGGGGTCCTTGTCGGAACTCCCCTACGGCAGCTGTGCAGATCAACGAGACGGGGAGGAGGCTGCGAAGGCTGAGGACGACTGGGGCGACGGCCTAGAGCAGCTGCTGGTTCGCTGTGCTCCGGTGAGCGGCGACTGGTCGCCCGCGCTACCGGAGATAAGACTGCAGGGGGCGGAGGAGCTCGGACACGGGATGACGGCCTGGCCTGGCGGGGCGGCGGCGCGAGTGGATGAGGCGCACAGGAGTAGGACAAGGGGTCCTGGCGGCTTGGAGGCGCGAGGAGACGAGGCCGAGCGCTCGGGTGGACGGGAGGAGCTCGGGGCTCTCCCAATCCGGGTCGGAGGAGGCTTGCGGGAGCGGCGCGGCTGGCATATCGAGGCGGGTGGATGGATTGGAGGGGATGCACTGGTTGGGCGAGAAGGGGATCTGGGAGGATCCCGAGTTGGGAGCTGTAGTGGCGACGAATGGAACACATCTCCTAGATGGGTTTGGTCTGATTTGGTTAGGGGGTGGTCTATATATATGGAAAAGAGGAGAGTTTGGATCATTCGATCAAAATCGGACGGTCGAGATAAAATGCTAGGGAGTCCAAATAAGAAACCGAAGATATTTTAGGGATGTTTGGGGATGATCCGAATCCAACGGTGATGACTGAGCGGGTCGGGTTCGGTGCAGTTTTCGTACGCGCGGGAGGGGTCGATGCGCTGTGTAGAGAGACTCCGATTTAGGCAAGAGAGAAAACGAAGAACAAGGTTGCAAGTGGTCCGAGAAGGTCAACAGAGACAAATGAGAAGCGGCACTACCAGCGGATGCAAGTTTTGAAAAAATGACGGCAACAGAGTGCCGATGCAATGTAGATGATGCGATGAAGAATGCAACAAACAAAAGAAACACACGCAACAACGAAAAAAATGGAAGGCGTCTGGAGCATCGGTTGAGGGAGTTCTGGATTAAGGGGTCCTCGGGCGTCTGTCCTGTTAGCCATGGGTCGGACTGATGGGCTGTGAAGATACGAAGACCAAAGACTCTCACCCGTGTCTGGATGGGACTCTCCTTGGCGTGGAAGGCAAGCTTGGCGATCAAATATGAAGATTGCCTTCTCTGTAACTGACTTTGTACAACCCTAGTCCCCTCCAGTGTCTATATAAACTGGAGGGCTTAGCCCGTAGAGGATATATACAATTACAGTCATACAGGCTAGACTTCTAGGGTTTTAGCCATTACGATCTTGTGGTAGATCAACTCTTGTAACACTCATATTCATCAAGATCAATCAAGCAGGAAGTAGGGTATTACCTCCATAGAGAGGGCCCGAACCTGGGTAAACTCTGTGTCCCCCGTCTCCTATTACCATCGACCTTAGACGCATAGTTCGGGACCACCTACCCGAGATCCGCCGGTTTTGACACTGACATTGGTGCTTTCATTGAGAGTTCCACTGTGCCGTCCCCAAAAGGTTTGATGGCTCCTTCAATCGTCAACGACGATGTTGTCCAAGGGGAAACCTTCCTCCCCGGACAGATCTTCGTGTTCGGCGGCTTCGCACTGCGGGGCAACTCGCTTGGTCATCTGGAGCAGATCGACAGCTACGCCCCTGGCCATCAGGTCAGATTTGGGAGCTTGAACTACGTCAGGGATATCCGTGGAGACTTGATCTTCGACGGCTTTGAGACCACGGCAGCCGCCCCCTGTTCCTACGATGAGCATGACTTAAATCTGTCATCGGACCATGCTCAGGAAATTGCACCTGTAACTACTCCGGCCTTAGATCCGGAGCAGATCGCGCCATCCGAGGATGGGAAGCTCAACCCCGCCACGGAAGCCACAGATTCCGCGGTGTTGGAGCCGCACACAGACCTAACCTCGGGTGATATCTGTGTCTCCGGAACCTCGGACTCGTTTCCGGCCATAAGTTCCGAACCATGTGTGTCCGCGCACGTTGAGCTGGATCAGTCACCGATCATCGAATTCAGTGCCGAGGACATCTTTCGGCACTCGCCTTTAGGCGACGCGTTAAACTCATTAAAAATCTATCCTTAGCGGAGGGCTCACAGCCGAATTATATCCGGTTCGAACTGGAGGCTGATGACAGGGAATTTCGCTTCCCGCCCGCCGCCCACTTCATAGCCACTGTCGAAGACTTAACCGACATGCTCGATTACGGCTCCGAAGACATCGACGGTATGGACGACGATGCCGATGAGGAGCAGGGCCAAAACCCACCGTTCACTGGACGCTGGACAGCCACTTCTTCGTACGACGTATACATGGTGGATACACCTAAAGAAACTAACGATGATGACAAAGAAGATCTAGTTGAGGACAAACCTCCCGAGACACAGCCCAGACGCCACCGTCAGCGGCGCCGCTCTAAGTCACGTCTTGCAAAAGACAGCAATACCGATACTGGAGAAAACAATACTCCGGACGATGCTGAAGACAATGAAGACCCTATTGGGGCAACGTCCGAACAGGATGAACGGGAAGACAGGCACGTTAGCCCTGATGAACAGGCCGTACACGAAGACTCAGAGGACAGTAACTATCTTCCGCTCTCTGAGGATGAGGAGAGCCTCGGCAATGAGGATTTCATCGTGCCTGAGGAACCTCTCGAACAGGAGCGCTTTAAGCGCTGGCTAATAGCCACTGCAAGGAGCCTGAAAAAGAAGCAGCAGTAGCTTCAAGCTGACCAAGACCTGCTCAACGATAGATGGACAGATATCCTAGCAGCCGAAGAATACGGCCTCAAGCGCCCAACCAAGGATTACCCGAAGCGCAAATTGCTACCTCAGTTCGATGAGGAGGCACCGGAGCCTGTACCACGTGGTCGGGACAGTGCGGCTAACCGACCATAACACGGTCGGGACAGAGCGGCAACTCAAGCCGAACACCAGCCCACCCCACCTCACCGTAAAGGCAGAGATAAAATAGCTCGGGGTTATACATATAACCTTCGGCAGGACCTGGACAGTAGAGCAGGACATACCAGACCGATCTACAGATCACGAGAACATGCCCCAACGCGCGGCGACGACTATCTACGCGGACGCGACAAGCCTAGTCACGCCCGGGCCGAAAACCGCAGACATACTCCATCGGAGCTACGCCGCAATGTGGCCCAATATAGAGGCACCGCACATCCTCTCTGCTTCACAGACGAAGTAATGGAGCACGAATTCCCAGATGGGTTTAAGCCCATGAATATCGAATCATACGACGGAACAACTGATCCCGCGGTATGGATCGAGGATTTCCTTCTTCATAGCCACATGGCCCGCGGAGATGACCTTCATGCCATCAAATACCTGCCACTAAAACTCAAAGGACCAGCTCGGTACTGGTTAAACAGTCTGCCGGAAAACTCTATTGGCAGCTGGGAGGACTTGGAAGACGCCTTCCGCGACAACTTCCAAGGAACATATGTCCGGCCACCGGATGCCGATGACTTAAGTCACATCATCCAGCAGCCCGGAGAGTCAGCCATGAAGCTCTGGACTAGGTTCTTAGTAAAAAAGAACCAAATCGTCGACTGCCCGGACGCGGAAGCCCTAGCAACCTTCAAACACAGCGTCCAAGACGAGTGGCTCGCCCGCCACCTCGGACAAGAAAAACCAAAATCCATGTCAGCCCTTACCGCTCTGATGACCTGCTTTTGCGCGGGAGAAGACAGCTGGCTCGCTCGTAGAAGCAACAGCGCCAGCGATCCGGGCACTTTCGAAGCCCGAGACGGCAATGGCAAGCCATGACGTAGTAAACACAAACATCGCAATGATAATGAAAGAACGCACGACACAGCGGTCAACGCCGGATTCAGCGGCCCCAAACCCGGTCAACGGAAAAAGCCATTCAAGGCAAACAGAGACGGACCATCCAATTTAGACAAGATATTGGATCGGCCCTGCCAGATTCATGGCCACCCTGATAAACTAGCTAATCATACCAACATAAGCTGTTGGGTCTTCAAGCAGGCCGGCAAGCTCAACGCCGAACACAAGGGGAGGAGGCCGCCCGGTGATAGCGATGACGAAGAGACTCACCAACCAAATACCGGGGGTCAGAAGCAATTTCCCCCTGAAGTAAAAATAGTTAACATGGTATACGTGACACACAACTCCACAGGGGAGCAGGAGAAGCACTCCCCCCGGACTGAGGATCATACTACGGCAACCTCAGCCAAAGTACAAAGCGGTCTTATTAAACCGCATACCTTGCCGGCCATTAAGCCACCAGTCCCCGTTCAACAGGATCGACCAATTTCGGAGCTGGATTAGCAGTTCGGCTTCCGCCGTCCGCCTCATATACCTGCGAAATCTGTACCACGCATACATAACTATGCACTTAAGATAACCTGGGCATCGGCGGAAGCACAATACGTACGAGCCTGCAAGTACTCCCATAACCTCTTTTTTCTTTTCTAACTACTTTTCCTTTTCATTATCCTCTCCACAGGTGGCTCAATGGCTGGCAACGGGCTCTATCGGAGTTCGGGTTCGTATACTCACCCAGAGGCTATTCCCTTCAAGGAGTCCCTTCACCGAGGACAGGTGGCGCAGACGTGCGACAGGAGGTCCAAAATAACTTTTTGTAGACCGCACTCTCTATTTCGAGCCTGTAAAGTGCCTTTTTCCTCCGCCTTCGACCCCTGGCATGTCAAATAGTCAGGGTTGCGGCTTTTTTATCTACAAAATAATGATTGGCATATCACTCAGGTCCCAGTACACATAATCCGCATCCAGCATTCGCTTTTTTCTAAAAGAATTGAATTTGGCTCCTGTGGTTGTTTCACACATACACCTCGGCATAACTTGCCAGGGGCTCGGTATGGGAACAAATGAGTTGCCGACAAGTCCGAACAGCTTTATAGCGTACTTCGGCGTCACAAGTTTGGCCTTATATGCATCAGCTCCGAATCATGTCTTGGGTCAATAGTTGGGTTGCCCGGCTCCTGTGCTTGCTACCTTACGTTCCGCTTTATCGGCTAGGGTAGTAAAGGGAGAACTACTGCGATTGTGCTTCCGGTTCATCTGGTCAAGCACCTCAGTAGACAAAGCCAAAAACTGACTGTCATGATGCAGCGAGAGCTGGTCAACCACTCGATGACTTATCAGAATCTTTCGCGATTCCCTTCGTATTATACGAAGGACCTTTTTCTTCAGGTCATATATGTAACGCACCGTATTGGAATAAGCCATGTACATACCAGGGGCTATATCGTAGTCCCACCATAAAACTCCTATGGCTAAGTGAAAGTGTTAACGCCCTATAGTCAGATTGCCTGGTTCACCGCATTGACACCTCCTTAATGGACCAAGACGTTGGGTTAAGTGTGATCAAATGCTTTTCCGAACACCCCCGTACTTCATACGAGGGGGCTGAAGCCGACATCTGGAAAACTTTCAGATTAATACAAAAATGGCCGCACAGGAGGAACAAAAAGTTTTAGGTGAAACTACAAAAAATAGCCTTATTATAACATTGTCTTTTACAAATTCCCATACATTTCACTCGAATATCATGTTTTTCGAGCATTGACCCTCTATCAAGCGGGCACCCTCCAGGACATCCTTGAAATAATGCTCTGGTGCATGATGGTCTTGCCCTTGGGTGGACCCTACGCTGCAACATTAGTGGCCTTCATCTTCGCCCAGTATGTCTTGACACGGGCAAAGGCCATCCGTGCACCTTCAATGCACGCTGACCGCTTAACGACGTCGATACGCGGCACCGCATCTGCAAGTCTCCGCACCAAACCAAAATAACTATCCGAAATTGGCTCGTTCGGCCACAGCCTGATCACGGCATCCTTCATGGCAGAACCGGATAGTCTGTGGAGCTCGGCCCATTGGGTCATCTGTTCGTTTAGCAGCAGTGGGCGCTTTGACGCACCGAATTGTGACCAGAAAAGCTTCTCCGTTGCATACCCTTCTCGCGCTTGGTAAAACTGCGCCGCATCGGAAGCACTCTTCGGCAAGTCCAAAAACGTGTCTGGACAACTCCACACTTGATTAAGCGGAGCATAATTTGGATCGCCGAACTTAGTTTGCAATAAAAAGGGCTTACCAGCCACGATCTCCCCAGCTTGTCGGATCTCCTCGCGGGCCGCTCTAGATTCGGACCACGCTTCTTTCGCCTCTCGTAAGGCCTTGTCAAGATCAGCCGTTTTGGCTTTATTATCCTTCTCGAGGAATTCATAGCGGCTAGCGGCATCCTTTAGCTCACGCGCCATCGTGGATATTCTCTCCTCGCATTGGCGCCGAGCAGCCTGTTCGGCCTTTAACTCGGCAGATGCCTTCTCGGCAGCCGCATTACCAATCCGGGCCTGCTCCTTGGCCCGGGCCAGCTCGGCCCGAAGGATCTCGACCGCGGCGGCACCATCTGCAGTCATGCATATCTCGGTATACAATATTTCGCATCATGCTTACATTACAAAGCACGCGCTTGTAAGGACTGCCCCAAAAACATACCTTGCGACTCGTCAAGACGCTTGTTGATAAGCGTAAGGTCATCATCCGCCACATCAAGCTTCCGCTCCAGATCAGCAACTTCTGTAGTCTGGGCGGACGCCAGGGAAGTGACAGCCTGCGTTTCAATTAATCATATTATTCCCTGGACATATCTTTTTTGATCCTCTGATCGCCTCCCTCGGGAAGCCAATCCGAGTCTCAGGGGCTACTACCTATACACAGGTGCAGTTTCTGAATAAAGCACAATAAAAAATATTACATTACAAACCTCGAAGCCTCTTAGCAGGCTCGTGAAGGCTTCATTCAATCCGCTTTTCACGGATAGAACCCTTTCAACCACCGTACCCATCAAGGTACGATGTTCCTCTGAGACGGATGCCTTTCGCAGCATGTTCGTCAATACATCCGGCGCTTCGGGATCTCCGGAAGCTGCCATAGGAGTACGGCCTCCCTTTGAAGGGATTCGTTTATTCATCCCTGTGGTTGTCTCCGGCTGTAGGCCAGACAGCTCGGGGCCTTTGTTGTTGGCCCCCGGACTCTGGGCTACCGAAGTATTACCTTCGGGTTGTGTCTTCGCCATCCCTCGCACCACTTGTTGATCAGGAGAGACCCTCCACGACGACACCTCAAAGTCGTCCGCCCTATTGGGCGAGGAGACCGGTGGAGGCGTCTCGCTTTCCATCATCTCTGGGAGAAGGTCCCCCGAGGAAGAGGATTGAAGACTGTTTGCCGAGCTGCAAAAAACATATATTCTAGATGTTACCTCGGTCGCAAGAAAGGAACGGGATATGTTTAAAACACCCTTGTTCACTTACGATTTGCCTGAAGGCTTGTCCTCTCTATGGGACTGCGCGATGACGTCGCCCTCCAAGCCCGAGCCACCAAACGGGGGCATCTTGCCTCGCTTAGGAGCCGTTTCCTCCCAACCTTCGGAGGCGGCCCTTTTCTTACCATGGGGAGAAGGAATGTTGGCTTCTCCTTCACTTTGGCCTTCGGGCGGGGGAATCTTGATCTCCCCGGACACGATGTCTGATGTACCCTCGGAAGGGAGGCGACCTTTGGCCTTCCCGCTCTCCGCCTTGTCTCCCTTCGCAGGCACCTGGTACGGTGCCGGGACCAACATCCTTGTTAGTACGGGATCCGCTGAGTCTTCGGGAAGGGGGGCCGAACACCTAATTTGCTCCGCTTTCTTTATCCAGCCCTGGAGGAAGATAGTTTGCTCAGTAACATATTGCGGTGTACTTAACTACAAAGTGTTCGGGAGTTGAGTGCTTACCGAGGTATCCGGATGGTTGTAGTCGAGGCTGAGGTCCTCGGTGGTGTCCGGCCACTATTTTCGTTTCCCGAAAAACAACTTCCACATTCCTTTGTGTGTAGTGCCGAAGAAGTGTTGGAGGGTTCGTGGTCCTTCCGAATTAAACTCCCACATGCAGAGAGGCCTACGCTGACATGGCAAGGCTCGGCGGACTAGCATTACTTGAATCACGTTGACAAGATCGATGTCCTTCTCAAGGAGGGCTCGAATGCGGCTCTGTAGAGTCTGCACTTCATCAACTGATCCCTAGTCCAGCCCCTTGTTAATCCATGATGCAAGCTGTAACAGAGGGCCAGAATGGAACGCAGGTATAGCTGCCCACTTGGTACCGCGGGGTTCTGTGACGTAAAACCACTCCCGCTGCCATTGGTTGGAAGTTTCGGTGAAAGAGCCTTTTGGCCAGAGAGTATTGGTAAGCTTGCTCACTACAGCACTGCCACACTCCGTTTGTTTTCCATCGACCACCTTCGGCTTCACCCTAAAGGTCTTGAGCCATAAGCTGAAGTGTGGGGGAATTCAGAGGAAGGCCTCACACGTAATGATAAACGCCGAGACGTGGAGGACGAAGGGGTGAAGAGCGAACCCTAGCCCTCAGAGGAAGTGAGAGATGAATACGACCCTCTCGCTGGATCTGGGAGTCAGAATAACCTGTCCTTGAGCAGGAAGCCTGTGGGGGATCTCCGCGGTCAGGTATCTGGCCGCCCGAAGCTTCGCAATGTCCTCCTCTGTAACGGAGGAAGCCACCCATCGACCCTGTGGGCTGGGTCCAGACATGATTGGGAAGCTTGGGGCAATGAAGTCGAACCTTGGGTGCTAGAACTCGAGGTTGGAAAGGCTGAGGAGAGGTTTGGCGTAAAAAGAGACGGCCCTTGGCTCCTTTATAAAGGCAACGGGTATCGAACGCCTCCTCCTAAGCCTGAAAACCTGCCTATTCCTAAGGAATCTTTCCGATGGAACGGTTGGGTTACCCACGCTCGTATTGATGAGAATCCTGCAATAAGGGGACGCGATCTCTGCTTCAACAAGACGTGCCAATAAAAACCACGCCTCGAAACGTGGAACGGCAGGACATGAAATGGTTCAAAATAATGACCGGACAAGCGTGATGTCACGTTACAAAAAGTTGTCAGCAGATTGGACTCATGAAATATTATATTCTCTACGGTGGTGTGGGGTACTTGTGTTGCAGATCCAGACACGTTCGTCCGAAGACTATCTTGGAGTATTCGGGAAAGGGAACCCGCCTTGCAATGCCGAAGACAATCTGCGCGCCGGACACCTCGTCATTGAAGCCTGGTTTAGGGGCTACTGAGGGAGTCCTGGACTAAGGGTTCCTCAGGCGTCCGGCCTGTTAGCCATGGGCCGGACTGATGGGCTGTGAAGATACGAAGACCGAAGACTCTCACCCGTGTCCGGATGGGACTCTCCTTGGCGTGGAAGGCAAGCTTGGCGATCAAATATGAAGATTCCCTTCTCTGTAACCGACTTTGTACAACCCTAGTCCCCTCCGGTGTCTATATAAACCGGAGGGCTTAGCCCGTAGAGGATATATACAATTACAGTCATATAGGCCAGACTTCTAGGGTTTTAGCCATTATGATCTCGTGGTAGATCAACTCTTGTAACACTCATATTCATCAAGATCAATCAAGCAGGAAGTAGGGTATTACCTCCATAGAGAGGGCCCAAACCTGGGTAAACACTGTGTCCCCCGTCTCCTGTTACCATCGACCTTAGACGCACAGTTCGGGACCCCCTACCCAAGATCTGCCGGTTTTGACACCGATATCGGTCTCGAGTCATTACAACTCTCCTCCACTTACAAGATATCTTGCCCCGGGATCTAGCGATGAAAAACGGAGACAAGAGGTAATACTAAGTTGCTTCTTGGACAAATGAGTGAAACCACGAACCTTGAGAGGTTAAACAACTTGAAGAAAGAATACAACAGAGATGAACACGAATGAAAACACTCCGTTAGACAAGAGGAACAAGGAAGACGATGAGAACCAGAAGCTCAGGGGACAAGATAGATTTTGAAACCACTGCGGTTATAACAAAATAGACAAATAGTAAGAGCGAAAGAATTCAGACAACACTCCGGCTGAGAATGGAAGGATTAGAACATGAACTTGACAAGACGAGATGATGGGTCGAAGAGAGCAACATCACAATGCCTCCGGAACAAAAGAGTGGAATGAAAAGAACGAAGAAGAGAACAACAACTTCTACCACAGAAGAATTTGAAAAACATCCTTACGAAGAAGGGTTCAACAGAGTCATTGAAAAATCAACAACAAAAGATATGATTTCCATTGGTCTTATGGAAAACGTCCCAAAATTATAAGGTGGAGACCAGCCACTAACGGAATGAATTAATTTGATTGAGAACACCAAAGAGATGAAAAACTTCTTCCACCAAGATGATAAAGTGATAACTTGGATCATTGATAAGCACCACAATTAGCAACATTCCCAATGGAAGGCTTTAGGCAAAATATAACCCAAGACAACTCCAACAAAGAAATCGCAGGGTTCAAAAGATTTAATGAAGGAAGAGAAAATGATGGCTTTACAATATCTCATTCCTGACAAGTTGTGAATCCTGAAACACGAAGGAAATTGTCAACAATGACATAACACCACCTCCAAAGATAAGGTAGAAAGAATCGCACTTTGGAATGCACGATCAAGAATATATGAGCTCCTCCAACAAGAATCTTGACTCAACACTCCGAGAATTAACTAAATCCTTAATGAACCATCATGAAAATCTCTTGGAAGACTTCGGATATAGAAGGATGATGGAAAATGAGCAAAGATTGAAAGAACAAGAATTGAAAGCTTGCAACAATTTAGATGGAGCTGCGTGACGATATCATGAGAAAACTTTAAACTCCAGAAAAGAAAGATGAACAACTTGGAACCGAGAAATTGATATCGTGAACAAACTCTAGAAGAAGGGATTAAATCATCTTGATAAAACAAGAATAAGAATTATGTCATGCTTACCCTTCATCAACTTAAATTGATGACAAGCAACATGTAGGCATGCTACTTATTCTTCTTGAAAAGATTGAACAGAGGTATAACACAAACTTGCAAAAATCTTCAATGAATCATCGGTTTGATTTTTGGGAAGAACGAATGAATTGATACGATAACAAGGAAGAGGAGTCTTGAATGAACCACCGTAAGAATATGAAAATGAACGTAGCAAAGGCACAAATCACCCGGAGGAATTAGAAAACGAATAAAGATACTTGACGGAATTTAGATACATGAGAACGAAGAGATCACGAGCTGACTAGAGAATACTTGAACGAAGCACCAGAAGAATTGGGAAATGAATAACGAGACACAAATTGAGGAGGATTTGGGAACAAAGAATTCTTCTGGAATGATGGCTTCCGGATGATCAAGAAAGGAAAGCAACTCCTGAAATGCTTCGGATGGGTATGAAAAGAATCACATGATTGGAAACAATTTGAGAGGATAACATCAAGCTAGCGCCACGAATCTTCGAGAGAATGGACAAGATTTAGAGAAACTCTTCTTCGATCTTCAAATGCTGAGGATGACGATGAGAACTACCAAAATTATTGAGACACTCCAGAACAATGAAGAATAGAAAGGTTGAGCGAAGGATGAAAAGAATTTGAAAACAATCTTAGAGGATACATTTGACTGATGAGAAATTATTCTGACGTCGAACTTGCAAGGAATTTGAGAATAACTTCGGAATAATTAGAAGAGTCAGGTAAGATCCTGAGGATAAACCTATGGGTTAGGTCCCACTGACAAGAAGCACCGTTGAATATGATTGAAGAATATAGATGATGCACCAGAAAAAATTGAAAGAGTTGAGTGAGGTGACAACCTCAAATTAATTTGAGTGCAATCATGAATCTTCTGTGATGTCTTTAGCACTCAGGAATGACTAAATGGCGAGAGGCGAACGAGCAAGGGGAATCACTTTAGCCAATGAAAGGAATACAATCAACCCAAAAAACTAGAATTGAAACCACCGTAGAAGAAGAGACGAAGAATGATGAACTAGAACCTTTGAGTATCTTCACGAAGAATTCTCCGGATGAAACTTGAAGCAAAATAACAAAGAGACTTCACATGAATAGAATGGATACTTGACTCACGATTTAAGAGTCCGCGAAGAAAGGGTGGGAGGGTGGAAAAACAAAGTAAACTTGGGACGGAAGGAATGGACACCGTTTGAGAAGAACTGAGGATTGAACTTGAAAAGGATCGAACTCCGTTGGGGAAACTGAGAATCGATGTTGCAAAAGTTGAAGAGGATGGAATAACTCGAAGATAAGTTCACCGGTTGGACAAAGGATAGACAACAAATGAAAACACACCTTCGTGATCCTACAGAAAATTTGAATGGGAATAGTAGAAGAATCAAAACACATACGTCAGAATTCCTCACCAGAGCGACGAAGGGGATGAGGAGTAAAAGGAATTCCTACTCTCCGATATAACTAGACTCAGAAAAATAGTTTTCTTCTAGACTCGACAACGGACAGGGTATGATCAATCAAGGGGGCTCCTATGGTCGGTCGAGGCTCTGATACCAACTTGCCACGCCCAATATGCGATCCTATCCGAGAGGAACTTGAAGGTCCCACCAAGGATAGAGCCGCATATTGAAGACGCTTTTGCAAGGTGGATCTCATTACATCGTACCATTACATAATAGATGGGGATACATACAAAGGGCATACAAATGCCACATGAATACATCAATACATAGCAGACATCATACAAAAGAGCGGCTCCGACTACGGATGAAATCAAACGACAAACACAAACGACATCCACCCTGCTAGCCCAGGCCGCCGACCCGGAACCTATCCCCTAATAGAAGAAGAAGCAGAAGAAGAACTCCAAAACAAGTAAACATCGCTCTCACATCATGATCATCACATTACCTGTACCTGCAACTGTTGTTGTAGTAATATGTGAACCACGAGGACTCGGCAATCCCATTACCATGGGTATCAAGACTAGCAAAGCTTAATGGGTATGGAATGTATAAGTGGTGAGGTTGCAGCAGCACTAAGCATTGTATGGTGGCTAACTTACGAGTATAAGAATAAGATGAGAAACTACGCAACGGTCGCAAACTAGTAATGATCAAGAAGTGATCCTAAACTACTTATGTTCAAACATAACCCAGCCGTGATCTCTTCCCGAACTTCGTCGAAAAGAGACAATCACGGTTACACGCGCGGTTGGTGTATTTTAATTGAGTTTAGTTCAAGTTCACTACAACCGGATATTAAAATCTCCCATCTGCCACATAACCGCGGGCACGGCTTTCGAAAGATCAAACCCTGCAGGGGTGTCCCAACTTAGTCCATCACAAACTCTCATGATCAACGGAGGAAAATTCTCCTCCCGGGACAACCCGATCAAGCTCAAAATCCCGGTTCACAAGACATTTCGACAATGGTAAAACAAAACCAGCAAGGCCACCCAGTGCGTCGATACCCCGATAAGAGCCGTGCGTATCTTGTTCTCAGGACAACACCATCTATGCAAAGTGGACGGTAGCCAAAATACCATCGGGTTGCCTCGAGGCGGCACCGCCGACTGCTAGGTAGGTGGACCAACACTCATGTCGAGCACTGGCCCGGGGGTTGATTTAGAGAACTCGGGAGCCGACAGGTCCCTAAGCAAGTTTTAGTTGTTATTAGGCAAATGGAAAACCAATGTTGGGCCTTGCTGGAAGAGTTTTATTCAAAGCGAACTGTCAAGGGGGGCCCATAAACCCGGACCGTGTTAGGAATGCAAAATCAAGGAATATAACACCGGTATGACGGAAACTAGGCGGCAAGGGTGGAAAAAAACACCAGGCAAAAGGCCGAGCCTTCCACCCTTTACCAAGTACATAGATGCATTAATTAAAATAAGAGATATTGTGATATCCCATGATATCCATGTCCAAACATGGAACAACCTGCAACTGCACCTGCAACTAGCAACACTATAAGAGGGGCAGAGCAAAGTGGTAACATAGCCAAACAACGGTTTGCTGGGATGGTGGAAAAGGTTAGATGCTATTCATGGCATATTGGGAGGCCTGATAAACAAGTGGTAGGTAGCGGGACATAGTGATAGCATCGAGACAACTAGCAAAGCAAAGATAGTAGTGGTATCCAGGGGAATGATCATCTTGCCTGAAATCCCGCTAGGAAGAAGATCGAATCCATGAAGTAGACAAACGGGCGGATCCTCACAATCGCAACGTACGAAACTATCAAGAAGAAGCAACACCGGAAAGAAGCAAACAACATGGTAAACAACCATCACATAAACAAGGCATGATGCACAACCAAGTATGATGCATGTCCGGTTTAATGATCATGGCATGGCAAAGTGCAACAAACAATACTACGAATTAAGTGGAGCTCAATATGCAACGAGTTGCATATTGACGAAACACCACAAAAATTATTTAGTTCTCTCCCGTTTATGAACAAGACAAGATTAAATGTTGGTTAACATGGCAAGAGGTCGAGCATAATTAATCTACCTATCTAGTCAATTTAAATGAGGCCGAAAACAACAAACAACAATTCTGGAAAGTCCCCATGTGAATATTTTGTATTTACTACTATTCTACCCTATACGCAATTTTAGAGTTATTAAACGTGCAAAGTAAGTGCACCATGTTAACCTATGCATTTTTCTAGCCCATTTACATATAAAGTTTATTTAATTCAGAGATACAGTTATTTAGTTATGAAATAAACCATTTTAACATGTCATTTATGCAAACTAATGCAAACAGCAATTTAAACATGGATGAAAGTTGGAAATTGTTAATCTACACAAAATTCTAAGCAATTTACATATAAAGTTTATTAGATTCCGATGCACGGGTGAAAAGTTATTACATGCATGAACACGAGGGACTTTTCTGTAAAACAGTAATGTCCTGGGTAATTTGGAAAAATGTTTGATGTAAAAACGCACGATGGGCCGAAACTGGAGCGCTGCTCACATTGGGCCCAGAGGAGAAGATCGGCCGGCTCGGTGAAGCAGCTGGCAAGGCGCGCGGTGCTGGGCCTCGGCGCCCTCTTGGCCCACGCGCGGGACTATGCTTCGGTGCCTTAAGGCACCTGCCTTTGTGTCTATGACATGTGGGCCCAACAGGTGGCTGGCCCACATGTCAGTGACCCAAAGGCAGGTGCCTTTAAGGCACCGAAGCTGTGTCCTCACACGCAGGACGACGGAGTCAACGGGCACGGGCGAGCGGGACGAAGCGGGCGAGGAGGCAGGGGCTCGTGCTCGTCCTCGCGAAGCAGGACGACGACGGTGGACTTGGCGCGGTTCTGGCATGCAACCACGCGGATCCGAACGGTGGCGACCTTCTGGTGCGATGGCAGGCGCGCAGTAGCTCCTGCAGGGGCCCTCCATGGTGGGAGCTTCACGGGGAGAGGGAGATTACGCGGGGTGAGGGAGATTACGCGGGGTGTGGGCGGAGGTAGGAGAAAGGAAGATGAGGCGTAGTGGCGGGTTGACCTGTAGGGCGGCAGAGGCGCTTGAGGAGGGCGGCCCTCCATGCGAGGATCCCGATGGGAGGAGCACTGGCGGGGTCAACGCAGGCCCTTGTGGTCGCGGGGTCCTTGTCGGAACTCCCCTACGGCAGCGGTGCAGACGAACGGGACGGGGAGGAGGCTGCGGAGGTCGAGGACGACTGGGGCGACGGCCTGGAGCAGCTGCTGGTTTGGTGTGCTCCGGTGAGCGGCGACTGGTCACCGGCATGGCCGGAGATAAGACTGCAGGGGGCGGAGGAGCTTGGGCACGGGACGACGGCCTGGCCTGGCGGGGCGGCGGCGCGAGTGGACGAGGTGCACAGGAGTAGGAGGAGGGGTCCTGGTGGCTTGGAGGCGCGAGGAGACGAGGCCGAGCACTCGGGTGGACGGGAGGAGCTCGGGGCTCTCCCAATCCAGGTCGGAGGAGGCTTGCGGGAGCGACGCGGCTGGCAGATCGAGGTGGGTGGATGGATCGGAGGGGATGCACTAGTTGGGTGAGAAGGGGATCTGGGAGGATCCCGAGGTGGGAGCTGGAGTGGCGGCGGCGACGGGACACATCTCCTAGATTTTAGGGTTTGGTCTGATTTGGTTAGGGGTGGTCTATATATACGGAAAAGAGGAGAGTTTGGATCATCCGATCAAAATCGGACGGTCGAGATAAAATGCTAGGGAGTCCAAATAAGAAACCGAAGATATTTTAGGGATGTTTGGGGATGATCCGAATCCAACGGTGATGACTAAGCGGGTCGGGTTTGGGGCAGTTTTCGGACGCGCGGGAGGGGTCGATGCGCTGTGCAGAGAGACTCCGGTTTAGGCAAGAGAGAAAACGAAGAACAAGGTTACAAGTGGTCCGAGAAGGTCAACAGAGACAAACGAGAAGCGGCACTACCAGCGGATGCAAGTTTTAAAAAAATGACGGCAACAGAGTGCCGATGCAATGTAGATGATGCGATGAAGAATGCAACAAACAAAAGAAACACATGTAACAACAAAAATAAATGGAAGGCGTCTGGAGCGTCAGTCTCGGGTCGTTACAGACAACCCACGGCAATTAGCGGCCATGGCGACGGTAATGGTCAAATATCTGAAACAGAGCGAAAAGGCGGCCATACTCCCGGAGGGATTCACGCGGGTGTACATAGAGCTGCTCCTCTTGGCCATGGAGCAGATAGATTCACCAAATCCGATCATGAGGTCGAATCATGAGGCAGCGGTGGTGGGAGTATCGATCCAAGATGGATCATCCATAGATTGAAGGATCAAGCATCTACACGGTGCCGTTTGTGAGGGTGCCATGGAAGAGCGAGCCAGTGGAGTCTTTGATGTTTGCTTGAAACTGCGTCGGTATTTCCCCAAAGAGGAAGGGATGATGCAGTATAGCTACGGTAGGTATTTCACTCAGTTGTGAAACCAAGGTATCAATCCAGTAGGAGAACCAAGCAACACTATGTAAATAGTACCTGCACAAAAAGAACAAATACTTGCAACCCGACGCGTAAGAGGGGTTGTCAATCCCTCCATGATAAAAAGATAGATTGATTTGTGGTAGATTGGATAAATAGCTCTCTATAAAACGCAAAATAAAATAATTAATAAAAAGTGCAGCAAGGTATTTTTGAGGTTTTGAAATAATAGATCTGAAAATAAAAGCGAATAAAAATAGATCTCAAAGAAAATATGATAAATAATAGAGCCGGGGGCCATAGATTTCACTAGTGGCTTCTCTCGAGAAATACCCCCCCCCCCCCCCCCCCCCCCCCCCCCCCCCCCCCCCCCCCCCCCCCCCCCCCCCCCCCCCCCCCCCCCCCCCCCCCCCCCCCCCCCCCCCCCCCCCCCCCCCCCCCCCCCCCCCCCCCCCCCCCCCCCCCCCCCCCCCCCCCCCCCCCCCCCCCCCCCCCCCCCCCCCCCCCCCCCCCCCCCCCCCCCCCCCCCCCCCCCCCCCCCCCCCCCCCCCCCCCCCCCCCCCCCCCCCCCCCCCCCCCCCCCCCCCCCCCCCCCCCCCCCCCCCCCCCCCCCCCCCCCCCCCCCCCCCCCCCCCCCCCCCCCCCCCCCCCCCCCCCCCCCCCCCCCCCCCCCCCCCCCCCCCCCCCCCCCCCCCCCCCCCCCCCCCCCCCCCCCCCCCCCCCCCCCCCCCCCCCCCCCCCCCCCCCCCCCCCCCCCCCCCCCCCCCCCCCCCCCCCCCCCCCCCCCCCCCCCCCCCCCCCCCCCCCCCCCCCCCCCCCCCCCCCCCCCCCCCCCCCCCCCCCCCCCCCCCCCCCCCCCCCCCCCCCCCCCCCCCCCCCCCCCCCCCCCCCCCCCCCCCCCCCCCCCCCCCCCCCCCCCCCCCCCCCCCCCCCCCCCCCCCCCCCCCCCCCCCCCCCCCCCCCCCCCCCCCCCCCCCCCCCCCCCCCCCCCCCCCCCCCCCCCCCCCCCCCCCCCCCCCCCCCCCCCCCCCCCCCCCCCCCCCCCCCCCCCCCCCCCCCCCCCCCCCCCCCCCCCCCCCCCCCCCCCCCCCCCCCCCCCCCCCCCCCCCCCCCCCCCCCCCCCCCCCCCCCCCCCCCCCCCCCCCCCCCCCCCCCCCCCCCCCCCCCCCCCCCCCCCCCCCCCCCCCCCCCCCCCCCCCCCCCCCCCCCCCCCCCCCCCCCCCCCCCCCCCCCCCCCCCCCCCCCCCCCCCCCCCCCCCCCCCCCCCCCCCCCCCCCCCCCCCCCCCCCAGGTGCCAGAGCTCAAAGCTTAAATTGAGAGATTTTTTTGAGAGGCATACTTTTCCCGTCAACGAAAACGACCGAGTAATTCCCAACACTTTCCATGCTAGATATATAATAGGCGGTTCCCAAACATAAAATAAAGTTTATTCCTTTTTCCACCATTCTTTCACAATCCATGGCTAGACACGGGTGCCTTCCATACCAACACTTTCCAAGGAATTTATTATTTGACAACATAAAGTAAATATATTTTTCATTTCAGGACTGGGCATCCCTACTACCGTCGTGCTCTTGTGCAATGACAAGTGAATAAACACTCACCTTGAGAATAACACATCTAGAATGGAAAATATTGGCCACCCGCTCCCGCTTCATGAGCGGCACGGTCACACAAAAAGGAAATTCATTTTGAAAATTAGAGATGGCACATACAAATTTGCTTAGAATGGCACGGAAATACCGCATGTAGGTAGGTATGGTGGACTCATATGGCAAAACTCGGTTTAAACATTTTCGATGCATAAGTAGTATTTCTACTTAGTACAAGTGGACGCTAGCAAATAGATTGAGAAGCAACCAACCAAGAAACAAAAAATCACATAAGCGAGCATTAAGCATAACTAACACCGAATAATGCACCATAAGTAGGATGTAATTTCATTGCATAACTATTGGCTTTCGTGCTTGCATAGGGAATCAAAAACCTTAACACCAATATTCTTACTAAAGCATAATTACTCACCAACATGACTCACATATCACTATCATCATATCTCAAAACTATTACAAAGAATCAAGTTTAGTTTGTCCAATGATCTTCATGAAAGTTTTTATTATATCCCTCTTGAATATCTATCACTTTGGGACTAATTTCATATATTGCAATTGCTTTTGAATAGCTCAACCAAATTTAAGTCAAGAACATGAGCATAAAATTTTTTGTCTCTCAAAATAATATAAGTGAAGCATGAGCGAATTTCTTTAAAAATTTACTAACTCTCAAATAAATCTAAGTGAAGCATGAGATCATTTCTCCAAAAATATTAAAGCACACCGTGCTCAAAAAGATATAAGTGAAGCACTAGAGCAATTCCATAGCTCAAAAAATTTAAGTGAAGCATAAAGAGCAATTCTAATAAATCATAGCATAATTTCAGATCTCTCAAATAGGTGTGTCCAGCAAGGATACTTGTGACAATAAAAATAAAAACAAGAAAAAACTCATATAATACAAGACGCTCCAAGCAAAACTCATGATATGTGATGAATAAAAATATAGCTCCAAGTAAAATACCGATGGTCGTTACAAGAAAGAGGGGATGCCTTCCGGGGCATCCCCAACCTTAGTTGCTTGGTTCTCCTTGAGTATTATGTCAGGGTGCCATGGCACATCCCCAAGCTTAGGCTCTTTTCACTCCTTATTCCTTCATCCATCGTGATCTCACCCAAAACTTGAAAACTTCAATCACACAAAACTTAACAAAACCTTCGTGAGATCCGTTAGTATAATAAAGCAAATAACTACTCTAAGTACTGTTACAAACCCATTCATATTTTATTATTGCATTATATCTAATGTATTCCAACTTTACCAGGGCTTATACCCCCTGATACAATCCATAGATTCATCAAAATAAGCACACAATGCAAAGAAAACAGAATCTGTCAAAAACAGAACAGAATGTTGTAATATGGACTTTGTCCATACTTATATAACTCCAAAAATTCTGAAAAATTAGGAACATGTAGGAAATTTGTATATAAATATTGTGTAAAAAGTTCAGAATTTTATCACGCTCCAGAAAATCACATCAATTCTGCTACTGGACACAAAAGTTTCTGTTTTCCAACAAGATCAAATCAACTATCACCCAACATGATCCCAAAGGCTTTACTTGGCACAAACACTAATTAAAACATAAAAACACAATCATAACAGTAGAATAATTGTGCAAACACTCAAGAACAGAAATAAAAAAGGCAAAAATAAATTTATTCATTGGGTTGCCTCCCAACAACCGCTATCGTTTTATGCCCCTAGCTAGGCATAATGCATAGATTCAAGTGTTGTCTTCTTTGGTTTTTGATCCGTAGGATGCCCTCATGATTGATTCATATGATGGCTTAATTCTTGTTCTAGGGAAGTGTTTCATACCCTTTCTTAGTGGAAATTAAAATTCAATATTCCCTTCTTTCATATCAATCATGTCTCCTATAGTGCGCAAAAACGGTCTACCAAGTATAATTGGACAAGACGGATTGTAATCACTATCAAGAGCAATAAAATCTACGGGCACATAGTTCCTATTTTCAAGAATAAGAACATCATTAATTCTTCCCAAAGGTTTTTTAATAGTGGAGTCCGCCAAGTGCAAATTAAGAGAACATTCTTCAATATCGGTAAGACCAAGCACATCACATAAAGATTTCAGAATTGTGGAAACACTAGCACCCAAATCACATAAAGCAAATCACTCATAATTTTTAATCTTGACTATGATGGTAGGTTCCCATTCATCATGTAATTTTCTAGGAACTGAAATATCTAATTCCAACTTTTCTTCTAAATCTTTCATCATAGCATCTACAATATGTTTAGTAAAAACTTTATTTTGGTCATAGGCATGAGGTGAATTTATCATGGATTGTGACAAAGAAATACATTCAATCAAAGAGCAATTATCATAATTAAAGTCTTTGTAATCCAAGAGAGTGGGCACATCACTGGTTAAAGTTTTGACCTCTCCAAACCCACTTTAATCAATTTTCTCATCAAGATTTTCACCCTCCGAATTATCGGGACGCCCTCTAGCTAAAGTTGACTCTTCTTCAGACCATTTATCATCAATTTTAATTTTACTAAACAAGGAATCAATAGAAGAAACACAAATCATTTTAAGATCTTCATCATTTTTATGAAAGCAATCATTAGAAAATGCTCTTTCTAAAAATTCTCTTTTAGCTCTAAGCATAGCGATTCTTTTCTTACTTTCATCCATAGAAACATATAAAGCTTTAATTGACTCATTAATATAAACCTTGGGTGGAAAATTTTTAATCTTGAGATTCTACATCATGAGAAATTCTATCAATACTCCTAGACATATCATCAATCTTATTAAACTTATCTTCTATCGTA